>APFE030191380.1:2524-35364 GCA_000404065.3 Pinus taeda
TTATATTAGTGTGTCAACAATCTTGTAATGAACGGATAATTTATGTGAATAAATCTTCTGTTTTTACCATTGTAGATAAAATATGGAACAGAGATTATTATTTTCTTGAAAATGATTTGAATATTATTAATTCAAAAGTTGAGTATAAATTGAGTAATTACACATAGTAACTTTCTGTGAGGAAGTTATTCTCTTTTCTTGCCAGATTTAAAAGAAACAGTTGCTAACAAGTAAGGGAAAAACCCTAACTGCTTTTCTTTTTTCCATAGAAAAAGGGAAAAGGAAAAGACCCGGGTTGTTAAGGAACAAAAGGGGAAAAGGAAGGACTGAAGGAGAAAAGAGAGTGCTAAGTCTGGTGAGGACCAGATAGCACAAGCACAAGTGGTGCATTATATTTGCTAAAGACAGTGGTATGGAAAATGAGCTTGGGGGGAGATTCAGTCTGGTTGACTAATCTCGTGGTTGGGAGGAGAACAAGCAACAGATTAATTTCCTCCATTCTGGAGAAGCACAGAAGACTATAAGCATAGCAGTACAGGTAAGTACAGCTATAGTTTCATATTCTGAGGCACTTCTATGTTCTTTGAAATAATATCTAGGCTGTAAGTTAAGATATAGGGTATCTTGATAAATAATTCCAGCATGGCAGAAAGGAAATAAGTATATGCTACCCAGGACGAAGAAAACAAATTAGATGCAACAGACTTAATCATTAAATGAAACCTGAGTGGAGGACTGTGTGGATTCGGTTGGATCCAGCATTTATTCAAATTCCAAAAAAAAAAACCTTCATAAATTCACACCAAATATTGAAGGGAATACATATTAAGGAAGCAGAAAGGAGCCATTAAATTCATAACAGAGATGAAATAAACAAATAAAGGAAATGACAACAGATGAATTGAGTAGCATAATACCATATAATGACAAGGCTTGGTGGGACCTGTGTGTGAATGATTCTCCACACAGTAGTCGAACCAACCGAGGTATTACACGGTGAAATAGGTATTATACTCTTCTCTACGAAAAAGAAAAGACAGAGTATCCACATACATTGTCAAAATAATCCCTAGCAACCAACAAATCTATTTATAACCCTTGTAAAGGGACAAGTTTACTCGAACGTAAAAACAATGAAAGCTATGAAGTTACAGACATTTAGAAAAACCTCGAAAAATTCCTGGACAAACCATGTATGGAAACCCTGTAAGAGTTATAGTTAAAACTGTCTGTAAAAGAGAAATTCGTGTCCAGTAGACTATGTATACATTCTGTAGCAAAACCATAGAGGCTGCCATACCAGCATTTAAAAGAAATGAAACAATCTGTCGAGACCAAGACATAAGCACAGTAATGGTAAAAGAAGTAGCCACTATCTCCGGGTGCCGAGCACATTAAGGGTAGCAACCAGACAGTATATGCACAAGAAATAATAGAACGAATAAAGAATATACATTCTAGTTACAGTGAGTAACCATGCCATTATTCACAGATTAACTCTAAGTATTGTAACGGAAATTCAAATACACCCTACTTCCAGAGAAAAAATCATGCAAGAAATAGTGGATTAAATAACCCTTGCCGGGTCCTAACAGAGATGTGAAGATAAATAAAGAATCTCAGTGTTTATACATAAAAGATGGAACCCAGAAATCACATATACGCTCGGAACTGAGCTATATTCATATTGTATAAATCAATAGCGAGATAAACTCTCATACATATGTTAAATGTTCAAAAGGCGCAACCAGGCTGAGTCATAAGACACAACAGTTCGCCAAATAGACCTTCCTTACAGTATCAACAAGAAAACTACTAACCAGGAGTTTAAATATCTAGATAAATACATTTAGCGCATAGAAATCTAAAATTAGTAGTCCTGTTCAAGGCACGAAAGTATCGTAGCAGCCTTGAGGACCTATAAGGGCAGAATCCTGGCTTCGAGCTCTGGATGGCGTCCTCAGCTAAGCAGAACCATAATGTTTCATGCTTCCAATAGAAAACAGTAAAAATCACCTGAAAGTAAGGATAAAGAAATTAACGCCCGCTTCCGGCATTACCTTATACATTGAAATCCTACGCTAGGGGACACAGTGCTTACCTGTGAGACAACTCCTCGGAGGTGATGGTACTGTAATTCCCGGCCGCGGCGTAGCTCATCGAACCTTGACAAACAACCAATATGGATGAGTAAACAATTTCGGAAACAAATTTTACAGAACCCTGTAAATTCTTTTATCAATATATTGGAACAGACATGGCATTACCTAAGTATGAGCTGGGTTCAGGGCAGAGCGCCGAGAGTTTACACACCTTCTGGGCACAAAAGTCATACCCAAAACCTTAACATTGAAACCTGCGGCGAACGTCTAAAGGCAGATGGCCATATTTGACTGTAGGAAAGCAGAACCTCGAGAGACAACCCTCTCGATATCATATAAACTCCATAAACCCTAAAAGCTACTGTATAGTTGGCAAGTGAACCATCACCGTTCGATCGAGGATTTGGGATCACCACCATTGATTCCATCAGTAATCCCGAGGAGATCGATACCTTGTCTGCAGAATTAAATCCCTCTACCAACTTACGAGATCGATATCCGAATCGGGGTGGAATACTTTGAGGCAGGTCCAGCTGTCCTCCTCTCCGTTAATGAGAATTAAAAATCAGCATGCGTTATGGTACGTTGGCTGTGTAGAGGTGCTGGACACCATCGAATCCTACGTCGAGGGTGGTGAATGTTAAATAGCAATGTATATATTAACTCCGCCATGGTTCATAGTTGGTATGGTAATACCATATATATATATTTAGTAAATACTACTACGAACCCGGGGTTCAACATTGTACCCATTCACTATGTGTAAAATCAATAATAAAAGAAAAAAAATTTGTTTCCGGTGCTATAATTATGTACTTGTATTTTTGGTTGTGACATGTGGTATCAGAACCCAGTTACAGAACTGAGGCCTCTGGGTAAGATACAAATGACATGTAGAGAAATTGTATAAAATATAAAAACATTTAGTAGTATGGTAGGATCTTCCTCATCATTACCCTTTAAATTTTTTTTATGATGAAGTACAGGATCAGGAGTTTCAGAAACTGCAGTATGAGGAGAGCTGATAATACAACTCGACGACCTGTGATGGGACAGGGAGCACCTGGCCCCGAAAATAATCCTGAACTGTGGGTACAACTTGGCGAAGAGGCCAGAGTTACAAATCAAGCAATTCTGGAAACAATACAGGAGCTTAAGAACGAGATGGCTAGACTACGGGAAGACAATGCCCGATTAATGATGGAACAAGAAAGAATTATGAAAAGTTTGTCCGACAGACAGAATCAACCACGAGTTAATCCTAGCATGGAGCAGCAGAGAATGTCCGAAGAACAGAACCACCATATACCCCCTAAAAGATCGGAGGAGCAGGAGGAACGTTCCGATAATGTATTTGAACAACAAACCTCGAAAAGACAAAGGGTGGAATTGCAAGGGGAATTCCGCAAAATTAAACCACCACATTTTGACGGAAAACAAGAAGAAGCAGCTAAAGCATGGTTAATCAACATGAACAAGTATTTTAATCTCTATGAATATGACCACAATCTTAAAGCACGATTGGCTATTTTTCAAATACAGGGAAAGGCCACCTTATGGTGGAAGGAAGTGAAGATCGTAAAACGAGTTACAAAGCAGACCATTACTTGGGATAACTTTCAAAGATATTTTAAGGAGAGGTATTTAACTGAACGCTTCTATGATGAAAAGGCAAGAGAGTTCCATGATTTGTGATTGGGGCAGTAGACTATGGATGAATTCATCACCCGTTTTACTTCCTTACTCCGTTATGTGCCATATATAAGGGAGGAAAAAGCAAAGGTACAACGATTTGTTAGCAGCTTACCGCCATATATGCGGGAGAGGATTGAATTTGACAATCCAAAATCAATGGACGAGGTAATTCGTAAGGCCAGGATCTGTTATCAACAAAGAAAACAAAAAGGGGAAGCTGCTGGCAGAAAATGGAATGAGAAAAAGAGCTTTAAGTCAATTAGAAACAACAAAGGAAATCGTAGCAGTGGAAGTAAGGGGAATGGAAAATCACTAAACAACAGAACTACAACAAGAACTACGTCCAAATTTAGGCCTATAAATGAGTCCAAAGTTAGCGAACAGCATGCACGGTTGGACAGTGAAGAGGCAGTAAGACCCCGAGTGCAATGTTGGGGTTATGGGGGACTCCATTACATTAAAAATTGTCCACAACGAAAGGGGACTGAACAGTTATCCCAAATTGACGAAGCCTCAACATTCGGCGAAGTAGGACGCAGTGTACCCAGGATTAATGCGGCTTTGGAAGACCGGCAGGCAGAATACCAGCCAACCATGGTCGAATTCAAAGGTAAGATCTCAGACCTTACTATAGCTATTTTAATTGACCCCAGGGCTACACTAAGTTATGTAAGCCCAAAAGTGGTGGAATGTTGTAATTTACAATCTGTTAAATTTAAAAACCCATGGTTGGTACAATTAGCTACAGGAGCCAAAAGGCGAGTGATAGCCAAAGTTAATGACTGCTCCTTCACTATAGCAGGACAGCCAGTAATGGATGACTTAAACGTGCTTCCCCTTGGCTCCTATGATATTCTAATTGGTATGGACTGGCTGGAAAAGCACTGGTCATTAGTTGATTGTAAAACCAAGATTATCTACTTTAGAGATCACCATGGAACCAGAAAAAAAATGCAAGGAATTAAAAGATCTGTGCAGGTTCGACCAATAACCGCAACCCAACTAGTAAAATGTATACAGAAAGGGTTCCAGGTCTATGCCATCCAGGTGGGTTATGTAGATTCTAAGGATGAAACTGCTATTCTGGACAATATTCTTGTAATCCAAGAATTCACAGATGTGTTCACGGAAGAAATTCCTGGATTACCACCAAAAAGAAACATAGACTTTACCATTTAGTTGGTACCGGGAGCAGCACCAGTGTCACGAGCACCCTATAGAATGAGTGTACCTGAACTGACAGAATTAAAAATGCAGTTGCAGGAATTACTAGATAAAGATTACATACGTCCTAGCGTGTCCCCATGGGGAGCCCCAGTACTATTTGTCAAGAAAAAGGACGGAACCCTCCGGATGTGCATTGATTACCGACAGTTGAATAAGTTGACCATCAAGAATAAATATCCTTTACCTCGGATCGATGAACTATTTGATCAAGTGAAAGGTGCAACGGTGTTCTCTAAGATTGATCTGCGATCAGGCTACCATCAGATCCGAATTAAGGAAGAAGATATCGCTAAAATAGCTTTTAGAATAAGGCATGGTCATTACAAATTTGTTGTCTTGCCATTCGGGCTAACCAACGCCCCTGCAACTTTCATGTGTTTAATGAACAACATTTTCCATCGTTATCTGGACAGATTTGTGCTGATATTTATTGATGATATATTAATATAGTCTTGCACCATAGAAGAACATCATGAACATCTCATAATGGTATTGCAGACCCTTCGAGAACATCAGCTATATGCTAAGTTTAGTAAGTGTGATTTCTTTAAAGAAGAAATGCAATATTTGTGTCATGTAATTACAAAGGATGGGATTGCAGTGGACCCGGAGAAGATAAAGGCCATAATGGAGTGGCCTGTACCAAAAGATGTGGCAGATGTTCGATCCTTCATGGGATTGGCTGGATATTATAAGAGGTTTGTGGAAGGCTTTTCTAAAGTAGCTTTTCCCATTACTTCATTACAGAAAAAGGGAAAAGCATTTCATTGGACCCCAAGTTGCCATAAAAGCTTTGAACAATTGAAACACCTACTCACCACAACACCTATTTTGAGTATAGCTGATCCTGATAAGGATTATGTGGTATGTACGGATGCAAGCAAAGAGGGAGTGGGTGGAGTTTTAATGCAAGAAGGCAAAGTGATTGCATATGAGTCTCAAAAATTAAACGAGCATGAACATAAATACTCTACTTATGATTTGGAGTTGGTTGTCATCATACGTGCCTTAAAAATGTGGTGGCATCATCTTGTGGGCAGGAAATTCTTGCTGCGCACTGACCACCATAGTTTAACCAACTATTTCAGCCAACCCACTTTAAATTCTAGACAAGCACGGTGGGTGGACTTATTAAGCGGCTTTGATCTTGAGATAAAACATCTATAGGGAAAAGAAAACCAAGTGGCAGATGCCTTAAGTCGTAAAATACAACATTTGTATGAAATTTCCATTAGTGGATGGAAAAGTCCCTTTTTGGAGATGATAAAGGAAGCTTCAGACCAAGATGCTGAGTATCAGCAACTAAAACTGCAAATACAGCAATCTGCCAACGAGAAAAGCCAACAAGAATATGAGTTAGATGATGCTGGGATGATATATTTCAAGCAAAGGTTATATGTACCCAACCAAAATAGAATTAAAAATATGATTATGGATGAATTCCATATTAGTCATTATGCGGGTCACCCGGGGTACCAGAAAATGATTACTGTAATCCAAAAAGATTACTTTTGGTTGGGAATGAAGAAGAGCATTGCTGATTACTTCGCACGATGTTTAGAGTGCCAGCAGATTAAAGCAGAACACCAGCATCCAGCAGGGTTGTTACAACCATTACCTATCCCAGAATGGAAATGGGATATCATTTCCATGGATTTTATCACTGAGTTACCTAAGACAAAAAGAAACAATGATTCCATTATGGTGGTAGTGGACAAGTTAAGTAAAGCTGCACATTTTATACCTGTACAATCCACATATAAATCTGCACAGATTGCTCATAGTTTTATGTAGAATGTGTTCAAGTTACATGGGCTTCCAAAAACGATAATTTCCGATCGTGATGTGAAGTTCATATAAGCTTTTTGGAAAACACTATTCGCTGATTTAGGAACCCAGTTAAACTTCAACACAACATACCATCCTCAAACTGATGGACAAACGGAACGAGTGAACCAAGTGGCAGAGGACATGTTAAGGGCTTATGTCATGCAACAACCTACACTGTGGGAAGAGTATTTACATCTGGTGGAATTCGCGTATAATAATGGGTATCACACCTCGACGCAAATGAGTCCATTTGAGGTCATGTATGGCCGAAAATGTCGTACACCCTCCAGCTGGGGAGGACACAAAGATAGACTGAGTCTAGGACCTAAAATGCTTAAGGAAATGGAAGATATGGTGAAAAGAGTGCGCGCTAATTTGAAAGATGCTCAAGATAGATAGAAAAATTTTGCTGATCAGAAAAGAAGGTTCAAAGAGTACCAAGTTGGGGACCATGTTTATATCAGAATTCAGGCCAAAAGAAGTACCTTACAGTGGAGTGGGTGTGCCAAATTGGCACCCCGATACTGTGGACCCTTCCAAGTCTTGGCCAGGATTGGACCAGTGGCTTACCAACTTGCCGTTCCAAGTCACATTCGGGTCCACAATGTGTTCCATGTTTCAGTACTAAAGAAATATTCCTATGACCCTAAGCATGTAATCCAATGGCAGGATATTTAGGTGGGAGTTACCATTACAATAAAACTTGATAAAGAATATGTTCTGAAGGAAAACTAACTTAAGAAATTGTGCAATGCAGGTCGAACCGGAAGGAGAGGTTCTGGTCGAACCACTGAGCATCCTCGACCGGAGAGAAGTGCAACTGCGGAAACGAGTTATTACCCAAGTTAAGATACAATGGCGACATTTTGGACCTGAGGAGGCCACTTGGGAAGATGAAGAATTAATGAAAAGAACTTATCCAGCTCTGTTTGTGGCTGAAAGACACTGAGATGGTGTCCAATATCGGGGGGAGGAGATGTAATGACCGGATAATTTATGTGAATAAATCTTTTGTTTTTACCATTGTAGGTAAAATATGGAACAAAAATTATTATTTTCTTGAAAATGATTTGAATATTATTAATTCAAAAGTTGAGTACAAATTGAGTAATTACACATAGTAACTTTCTGTGAGGAAGTTATTCTCTTTTCTTGCCAGATTTAAAAGAAACAGTTGCTAACAAGTAAGGGAAAAACCCTAACTGGTTTTCCTTTTTCCATAGAAAAAGGGAAAAGGAAAAGACCCGGGTTGTTAAGGAACAAACGGGGAAAAGGAAGGACTGAAGGAGAAAAGAGAGTGCTAAGTCTGGTGAGGATCATATAGCACAGGCACAAGTGGTGCATTATATTTGTTGAAGACAGTGGTCTGGCAAATGAGCTTTGGGGGAGATTCAGTCTGGTTGACTAATCTCGTGGTTGGGAGGAGAACAAGCAACAGATTAATTTCCTCCATTCTGGAGAAGCACAGAAGACTATAAGCGTAGCAGTACAGGTAAGTACAGCTACAGTCTCATATTCTGAGGCACTTCTATGTTCTTTGAAATAATATCTAGGCTGTAAGTTAAGATATAGGGTATCTTGATAAATAATTCCAGCATGGCAGAAAGGAAATAAGTATATGCTGCCCAGGACGAAGAAAACAAATTAGATGCAACAGACTTAATCATTAAACGAAACCTGAGTGGAGGACTGTGTGGATTCAGTTGGATCCAGCATTTATTCAAATTCCAAAAAAAAAAACAACCTTCATAAATTCACACCAAATATTGAAGGGAATACATATTAAGGAAGCAGAAAGGAGCCATTAAATTCATAACAGAGATGAAATAAACAAATAAAGGAAATGACAACAGACGAATTGAGTAGCATAATACCATATAATGACAAGACTTGGTGGGACCTATGTGTGAATGATTCTCCACACAGTAGTCGAACCAACCGAGGTATTACACGGTGAAATAGGTATTATACTCTTCTCTGCGAAAAATAAAAGACAGAGTATCCACATACATTGTCAAATAATCCATAGAAACCAACAAATCTATTTATAACCCTCGTAAAGGGACAAGTTTACTCGAACGTAAAAACAATGAAAGCTATGAAGTTGCAGACATTTAGAAAAACCTCGAAAAATTCCCGGACAAACCATGTATGGAAACCCTGTAAGAGTTAGAGTTAAAACTATCTGTAAAAGAGAAATTCGCGTCCAGTAGACTATGTATACATTCTATAGCGAAACCATAGAGGCTTCCATACCAGCATTTAAAAGAAATGAAACGATCTGTCAAGACCAAGACATAAGCACAGTAACGGTAAAAGAAGTAGCCACTGTCTCCTGGTGCCGAGCACATTAAGGGTAGCAACCAGACAGTATAGGCACAAGAAATAACAGAACGAATAAAGAATATACATTCCAGTTACAGTGAGTAACCATGCCATTATTCACAGATTAACTCTAAGTATTGTAACGGCAATTCAAATACACCCTACTTCTAAAGAAAAAATCATGAAAGAAATAGTGGATTAAATAACCCTTGCCGGGTCTTAACAGAGACATGAAGATAAATAAAGAATCTCAGTGTTTATACATAAAAGATGGAACCCAGAAATCACATATACGCTCAGAACAAAGCTATATTCATATTGTATAAATCAATAGCAAGATAAACACTCATACATATGTTATATGTTCAAAAGGCGCAACCGGGCTGAGTCATAAAACACAGCAGTTCGCCAAGTAGACCTTCCTTACAGTATCAACAAGAAAAATACTAACCAGGAGTTTAAATATCTAGATAAATACATTTAGCGCATAACAATGTAAAATTAGAAGTCTTGTTCAAGGTCCAAAAGTATCGCAGCAGCCTTGAGGACCTTTAAGGGCAGAATCTTGGCTTCGAGCTATGGATGGCGTCCTTAGCTAAGCATAACCATAATGATTCGTGCTTCCAACAGAAAACAGTAAAAATCACCTGACAGTAAGGATAAAGAAATTAACACCCGCTTCCGGCATTACCTTATACATTGAAATGCTACGCTAGGGGTCACAGTGCTTACCTGTGAGACAGCTCCTCGGAGGTGATGGTACTGTAATTCTCGGCCGTGGCGTAGCTCATCGAGCCCTGACAAACAACCAATATGGATGAGTAAACAATTTCGTAAACAAATTTTACAGAACCCTATAAATTCTTTTATCAATATATTGGAACGGAAATGGGATTACCTAAGTATGAGCTGGGTTCAGGGCGGAGCGCCGAGAGTTTACATCACCTTCTCGACACAAAAGGCATACCCAAAACCTTAACATTGAAACCTGCGGCGAACGTCTGAAGGCGGATGGCCATATTCGACTGTACGACAGCAGAACCTCGAGAGACAACCCTCTCGATATCATATAAACTCCATAAACCCTAAAAGCTATTGTATAGTTGGCAAGCGAACCATCACCGTTTGATCGAGGATTTGGGATCACCACCGTTGATCCCATCAGTAATCCCGAGGAGATCGAGACCTTGTCTGCAGCATTAAAACCCTCTACCAACTTCCGAGATCGATATCCGGATCAGGGTGGAATACTTTGAGGCAGGTCCAGCTGTCCTCCTCTCCATTAATGAGAATTAAAAATCAGCATGCGTTAGGGTACGTTGGCTGCGTAGAGGTGTTGGACACCATTGAATCCTACGCCGAGGGTGGTGAATGTTAAATAGCAATGTATATATTAACTCCGCCATGGTTCGTAGTTGGTATGGTAATACCATATATATATATTTAGTAAATCCTACTATGAACGCAGGGTTCAACATTGTACCCATTCACTATGTGTAAAATCAATAATAAAAGAAAAAAAAATTGTTTCCGTTGTTATAATTATGTACTTGTATTTTGGGTTGTGACAAATCTATCTTATAATTGATTTTTGTAATTACATTAAACTTTTATATTAAATATTATATATTTTTTCTATTTATATAACTTTCAATATATCATTAACCATTACAAAGCTAAATTATTAATTAAAATTTTATCTATATAAATAAACTTGTTAAGTTAATATACAGTATATATTCCTAATAGGTTGTAATTAAACTAAAAAAATTATGTTTCCAATATCTAAATCAATTTTAATGTGCACTTCTCATATAGTTGCCAAACTGGATTTTGAGAAATTATTTTTATCTCATTATTTGAAATTTTTTAGTTGAGCAAATTCTCAATTTTTAAGTTAGCAAATTCTCCGGAAAATGCTTACCTATTTACAATGCAAAAATTACATAACATAATATCATTAAATAATTTCATTTTATCTTATGAGTTTTATATAATGCATGTATCCCATGAAAAGATCCACTTCTCCTTTATCTAAATTAGATTGAAATTGCTTTTATTTTTAACTAAAATTTAAAAATTTACTTTATATCCATATTTAATTGAAAAACTATTTTGATATTTTTTAATTAAAGAAATATTTTACTTCTTAAGAAAGTAAAGAGAAAATAATTATATTTATTTTATATGAAAACATTATTATCAATAATTTTATTTAATCTATTATATTCTATAAAAATTTACAACTTTTTACCTTTATAAAAAGCTTACAATTATATTTTTCATTTTAAAATAATTTAATGAAAAAAAAATGTTATTAATGCTACCGGTCAAAGTATTGGTACTTTTTAGCATATGTGCAATGCTAAAGCTTTCAATAAAACATGCCATAACAACTCGTGTATAAATGTTGAACCCAATGCTCTTTTCAACTAATATTTTTATATTTTTTTGGATTGCATCAAGTAATTTATTAGTAAATATTTTGGAAAAAAATATATTACTGATTTATTAAATAATTAGGTATAATTATAAAAAAAATTGTGATAATATAATATTAAAATATTAATTTCCATATACCAATAAAATTTTATAAATATAAATCAATTAATATAATTTGATATATTTATTAAGATTAATCATTAATATCTAAATGAAGCCAATCATCTCTTCATTTCTTTCTAAACCGATACCAACAATTAAAAAAATACAAACAACCCTTAAATTATTACTCTACTATAAGGCTTTTGTTCATAACCATGGATCTCCTTAGCCAAACCATACAAAGCCCAATAGCGACATGGTTTATCATTTTGACACTATATGTATAATTAGTACTTTGTTATCAATCTAATATTAACTAGAAAGCTCTGTACACCTAGAATTTTAACAATTAATTCCATTTGAAATCCCTGTAGATTTTCGATAAGTATTCATTCTATTAGAAAACATTGTTTTCTGTATAGATGGAAATTGTATGTGTACAAAGATGAATGTGTATAGATTGAAATCGTATATGAATAAACATGAATGAGCAAAATTGTATGCGGATATATATATATATATATATATATATATGCTACTCACTCCTTTTTATTGAACCAATCATGTCTTTTCTTTTACTGTTTGTTCTTTTATACTTTTTAAATAACACCTAAAACTCAATCTAATCGACTAAAACAAGATAAACGAAGACTACAACGAAATCTCGTTTCAGGAAATATTAATTGTAACCTAAATTTCAGGTATAACTTTAAATATCCGTTAATAATTATAATTGACAATTTATCCGGGAGTAAAGTAATTTTTTCACTGAAAAATCAGAAGAGAGTCACCGCTCTATCTTTGAAGAAATATTAACGGTAATAGAAATTCCGGCTATAATTATGAATGGCATTCCCGGTATAATTATGAATGACATTCAACATATTAGAAAAATTGCCTTGCAATTTAACTTTTTTCACATCGAATCATTAAACAACAATTATAAGAAACTTATTTCTCTATCTTGCAGGAAAAATTAATCGTCACTTATATTAAAATCCAATCCAGCTGTAATTTTAAATAAGATTCAATAAATTAGTATAAATTTATTTTAAATATAGATCTAATTTTGATTTATATTAAAATTTAATTGTAATTTTAAATGACAAATTAGTAAAAAAATTATTTTAAATATAAATTTAAAAAAATTTAACTTTTTCATTTAATATATATATATATATTATATATATATATATATATATATATTAATTTTTATTTTGGCATAAAATTTCTCATATTAAACTTTCTCATATTAAACTATAGAATAAATCTCTCAACTCAATAAAAAAATTATTTTCAAATTCCTAAATTTTAAGATCGAAAAATAAAAAAATTTAAAATGACTCCTCCGTGCTTGCATTTGGCTATTCTTGTGCCTTCCTTGTTATATATCTACCTAGCCACTCTAGCACAGTGTTAGCTCTATGAACAGAAATATATACGTAGTAAAATGAACATAAAATTTCTTAACCAATCTCTGGCTTGCTAGTGCGGTTTACATGGGCTATGATTATAAATAATTATCACCATGATCACAGGATAGAGTTGAAGATATCGACCGTCCAATATTTGCGTGCCTCTCGAGAATGTCACTTCCGTCTCTCAGATGTTGCACAAGACAAACATCAAACAAAATCACATACAGACATATGAGAATGTCACCTCCACGTCTCAAATATTACGCAACACAGACATCCTGATGAAACTTAGAACTTGGGGGTTACCCAAGATCCCAATTCCTTTAAAAAATCTCGAACCTGGGCCTGTGGTTATGGCCTACAAGCCTAAACGGAAGCGTTTAAACTAAAATCCCTTTCACTCATAGGTGTGCACATTCATTAAAATCGAGCATCCCCACTCTGGTGTAGAATTTCACAGCAAACCCGCGAGGATCTCAGAGGGTTTCAGGACTCCCACGCTCATGGATAACAGTTGAGAAATGCACGATCGGGGGGTTCTGTACGCCGGTTGCCCGAAGGAAATCTGCGCAAGTAAGATGAGAAATGTCATGGGTCATCTCGAAAAAAACCTTCGCGCTAGCTCCTCTAGCATGAACAACTCTCTCCATCACATGTTCCCTATCATACTATGCAATCTTCTCCACTAGGTAATAATCCTCCAAAAGGATAGGACCTCTTGAGCTGATGGTCAATGAGGAATTGTTATTCCACAGGAGAATTGCACGCGCTTGAGGGCCGGTACTTGTAAGTATACATTTCTGCTGAGAAAAAAAATGGAAGCTTTACGCTAATATGCAGAGCCCGTACGAGGATCGATCCCTCTTTAGTAACAGTGATGATCATAATCCTCAAGAAACGCAGGAATATAGCCTTCATTTACAGTATTCCCAAAGACCCGATCGTCAAACGCATTTATATATATACACAGGCGTAAAATCACATTAACAGATAAAATATATTTTAGATCGCCATCGGGTGATCGATAGTTGATCAGTAAGCTTACGAGGCAGAATTAATTTAACACACACCGGCATACACAACAATAGAACGTATTTCATATATTAGACAAAACAATTACATACTAAGGCCTTTCAGCCTTAGAAATGAGCTTTAGCTCGACTACATCTTGCCACTCACAAAATTCCTCACAAACAAATATCCCTACACCCCTATGGTATTACAATTATATAAGAATTTTAGGAAGGATCAATCCTATCCTCTCCTTATTTTCTCCACAAAAGCTTCATGCATGCACGCTTTAAATCTGCTTTATCCTTTTTAAATCTATTTTTCTGCTTTAAATCACGCTTTTCTTTTGTTTTGATCCTCTGGTCCAGTTTGCTTGCTTTGTTGCTAGTTGCTCCCGCATCAAACTCCCGAGGCACAAAGGTTATCATTACAATTTCGTCTCAGCGCTCTCATGATTAAGCGATTTCCTATTGAACTATATGCATGTGGTAAATAAATTATTAACTGTGTGTTTAAAGGATGAAATGGCCTTTTTGTTTCTCGGCTTAATTGCTTGACTATGTATTGAAATGCTGGAATGGCTTTACTATTCGGCGCTTAATGCTTTGCTGTGGATTAAAGCGTTGGATAGTGGTTATACTTTGCGGAACCAAGTTCTACTGGGTCATATAATAATAAAATCAAAGTGCTGGCAGCGTTGAAGCGTTGAATAGCCATTATCTGTGCAGAATGGTAGACAACCTGATGCAAGCCTAGCCTGCAAAACCTAGAACCTTTAAACTTTGTCTATGCATATAACCATGCATTGCAATACACAATAAATCCAGCATATTATCCCTGATAAATGTTAAAAGCTCTGAAAGTTCCAGACAATACATATGCACACAAATCACTGAAATAATTAATTAAGAAATAAATTATTTACAAGAAAATCAGGGCCTATTCATGGCCTCTTATTCTTCATACTCACTCATTCTCTCTCACTCTCTGATCTTCAATGCCTTTGAGGCTTCATAATCTATAAAACTTAGCATGATCTAAAAATCCTAAAATCACTCAACTAAAAGCTCTAACTCTACATGCAATGCATACATATGGCAAAAGCATCTTGAGGCTTTTTCCCATCTTTTTCCCTGTTCTAAAGTAGAAAAGTTTCCTTATCACTTAATGATCCTCATCCATTTCTTTATGCCTAAAAACACTCCCTATTTTATTAAAAATAAAAAATATTTAAAATTATCACACCCCCTTTTTTATTCCATATTTACAAATGAAGAGGGTTTTGATGCTTCTGCATCATACACCCAACCTTAAAATTAATCATGATCTCCTAATCATGTGTTGGGATCTGTGTATCCCTGGATCCCACACCTTGTGCTGCAAGTTTCCATTTGCCGCTGCTTTTCTCTGTTATTCTTCTCCAGGTCTCCACACCTTATGCTACTTTGGTCCACTAGTTGCACTCTCGCAATCTTCTATTGTTTTCCTTTTGCTGCTTCTCCTTTGTTTCACTGCTGCTGGTCTCTTCCAGGACTCCTTCATCATCATCCGCCTCATCTGTTCAATTTCTTTGTCCGACAAATTTTCTCCAACTTCTTCAATAAGACGTGTACTCACAAAACAATTGTTAGAATGAAAATCATAAGGCATCAGTGCCTCTTCTGCTGCCATCAATGTTGTCTCAACTGTCACTATGGATGTTGCTGCCGCTGTCGCCATAGATGTTGCTACCTTCCAAACTTCCTGTCCCTCTGCAACATGCTTTGGCTCATCACCTGCAATTTCATCTGCAACTTCATCTGCAACTTTTTCCTCTAGTTCAGATGTCTCCAGCAAATATTTCAGCGCATAAGTCCTCTGTCTCTCCAACTCTCTTCTCTGGAGATCTAGTTTTCTATACAATTCAACAACTTCATTATGAGTAGATTTTCGAAACTTCACATAACCTTTTATACCTTCAACAACTCTTGAGCAATCATTAGCTGGTCCAACATTCTGATTAGACTCTTTCATCTTCATTTTCTCATCATTGATCTGAACAACCTTCAGATTCAACTCTTCTTGGACAAATTCGAAAGCTTGTTCATCTCCCTGTGCTGTACCTGCAAACATGCACAATTCATTAGTCTTTAAATCACAAGACTTTTTAGTCTGGACTGCTTCCTTCAACACTTCCCTTTGATCAGATCTGCATGTGGAATCTTCTAATTTCATCTCTGGCACAAGAATTCTAAGCCCCTTTTCCAACAAGGTAATCAAAATTTGTCTCAACCTCCTCTGTAATTGTCACCAAATCACTCTCCTTCCCTTTAGTGGAAAAATCCATTTTCCTTTCTACTTTTCCCGCTCTTGTAGCCAGCCTTCCAGTACCTGCAACTGTGCCTTTATTTCTGCAATCTTTCTTTCTCGAACTCTTACAGTCATCTCATCTCTGTGGCATTTCTCTGAACCTCTTCCTCCTCTAGAAAAACTTTCTCTGCCTCTGGAAGACTGCTTCCTCATGAGTTTCTCACTCACCATGAGTTGTACTAGCCTCTGCAACAACAATCTCTCTTGCTTCAACTTACCTCACCAATCCTTCCCTTCGGATCTGGTCTTTTGGTAAGTACTTGGTTCACTGCCTCTTGAACCTGTTGAGCACTCATCTGCTCTCTCTAGGCTATCTCTTCAACTCACCTTCTTCTTCTCCACGACACTGCAATTGTCCTCCTTATTCAGCCTTCAGCTGAATGCCAGGTTCACTACCACCTTCTCTGCAACCATAAACTTTATTTACAATTCCAAATCAGAAAAATAATCTCACCTTTAATATCTTGCCTGATCTTGTCTTATTTCCACTGTTGGAATCTTCTTCACTTGTGTATGCTTGCACATCAAATTTAAAAATCTGATCTTTATTTCAACTATTCACCACACTTAAAAAAAACACACTTCAATTCTCAGTTGTACTAAAAAAAAAAAAAAACATCTTCAATAGAGCATTCTAGCTCTGATACCACCTAATGCAAGCCTAGCCTGCAAAACCCAAAATCTTTAATCTCTTTCTATGCATATAACCATGCATTACAATACACAATAAATCCAGCATATTATCCCTGATAAATGTTAAAAGCTCTGAAAGTTCCACAAAACACATATGCACACAAATCACTGAAATAATTAATTAAGAAATAAATTATTTACAAGAGAATTCAGGGCCTATTCATGGCCTCTTCTTCTTCATACTCACTCATTCTCTCCCACTCTCCGATCTTCAATTCCTTTGAGGCTTTATAATTTATAAAACTTAGCATGATCTAAAAATCCTAAAATCACTCAACTAAAATCTCTAAGTCTACATGCAATGCATACATATGGCAAAAGCATCTTGAGGCTTTTTCCCATCTTTTTCCTTGTTCTAAAATAGAAAAGCTTCCTCATCACTTAATGATCCTCATCCATTTCTTTATGCTTAAAAACACTCCCTATTTTATTAAAAATAACAAAATATTTAAAATTATCACACCCCCGTTTTTATTCCATATTTACAAATGAAGAGGGTCTTGATGCTCCTGCATCACATCCAACAAAAACACATACACATGATCCACAAAACTTCATGGACATAAGCCTGAGCAAACGAATAGTCCAATATACAAAAGGAACACACCTATTAAGGATAGTTATTTTTCACAAATGATTTTTTAATTAATTAGTTAAATAGAGTATCACATTTGAGAAATTGAAAAGCTATACATAATTTTTTATATTATTTGTTAGTTATAAAAAATATTCTTTTGGTTAGAAATCTTAATCATAAATTTTATTTTAAAAAATAAAAATTAAACACCAAACACATGTACTTTATTGAAAATATAAATTTTGTAAACACAAATACCTATATATATATATATATATAATATATATTATATAATATATAGATTTCAAGTTGTATAATCGTGTTTTGTCATCAAAAGTTTAAAATTTTGCTCAATGTTTGCCAAATAATTTTTTTAATATTGTAATATAATTATCTTATGAGTTTAATAATTATTTTATCATATACATTGAATTTGAATGGATCATAAATTTACCATGAAGAAATTTTTTTTAGCACATTAAAATTCCAAATGAGTTAAAATTTTAAACATCTTTACTCTATACTGCATTCAATACCATTTCGTAAAATAAAATTAGAAAGTTATTTCAAGACAAAGAATCAAAAATCTTCCTCAATCTTTTAATATTTTTTTTTTAATTAAATATTTGTAAAATGAATCTTTAGAAGTAAAACCATATCCTATAGATATTATATATCTCTAAAGACATAAATATTTTTGTGTCAAAGTTGGATATTTGAAAATTTTTGTTATCATGCGCATGTAAAAAAAATAACTAAATCTATATTATATATAAATTTAATAACTATAGAATTATTAATATTAATTTTGTTATATTATAATATATTATTATATATAATGATATATATTGAGTCTAGATATCTATGGCAGGGAATAACAAATATAGATTGATAAAGGTGCAGAGATAGAGGGAGTGAACAGAAGGGATAGAAAGGGAAAGAGAGGAAGGATGATAGAGGACTTGAGAGAGGGAGGAGAGAGGGAGGGATCAAGAATCACATAGAGAGAAAAAAGTGGAGAGAGTGAGAGAGGGAGTGACAAGAGAGAGATGGAGAGAGTGTGAATATCTTTCGGGGTAAGATAGAGATATAAAGAAGGAGAGATAGAGAGAAGGGGTGAGAGACAGAAGTATAGTGATAGAGTTGGAGGGAAGACACAGTGAGAGAGACGAACACAAAGATATAAGGGGGAGAGACAGACAAAGGCGGGAGAGAAAGGGAGTGAGAGGAAGGAAGGGAGCTCATACGTGAAAGAGAAGAAGGGAGAGAGGAAGGAAGAGAAAGAGGGAGATACAAAGAAAGACAAAGAGAGAGAAAGGTGGAGTGAGAGAGAGGGAGTGATAAGGGATATTGAGAGAGAGGGAGAGAGGAGAGAAAGACGGAAGAGAGATATAAGGCGAAAGAGAGGGAGAGGAAGAGGGACAGAGAGATAGATAAATATGTAGAAAGAGTGTGTTTGTTTTGGGGGTTATATAGAGAGAGAAAAGAGAGATAGATATATAGATTGAAGGTGAAGAGAGGGAAGAAGAGAGAGATAGAGAGAGGTAGATATAGATAGATATGGATGGAGGAAGCAATTGTGTTTTTTTGGGGGGGGGGGATGATATAGAGAGACAATGAATGGGAGATGGAGGGAAGATGTAGATATGGATGGAGGGGTGGGGGGAGAAGGAAGAAGAATTCTTGCACTAGATGCATTGATTTCAATGTAGATGGTTATTTCTAATCCTATTTGATTGTCTGCATTGAAGGACATGGGAGAGGAGGAATGAAGAGAGAAATAAGGAGAGGAGTGAGCAAGAGAGATAAGGGTAAGAGAGAGAGTGGGAGACACAAAGATGGAGGGGGAGAGAGGGACATGGAGGAGAGAGGAAGGTAGATAGTGACATGGTTGGAAGGAAAAAATAGAGAGAGAGAGAGAGAGAGAGAGAGAGAGAGAGAGAGTAGGAGAGGGGGAGGACAAAGAGATGTATTTGGAATGGGAGAGAGGGACGAAAGAAAAAATACATAAGAGACAAAAGTGGAGTGAGAGAGAGGGGGGAGTGAAAAGGAATATATGGAGGGAGAATGTGTATGTTTGTGTGTGAGATAGAGAGGCAAAGAAGGAAAGATAGATTGAGGGAGGGTAGGAGGGAATGGCGGGTAGAAGAGGGAAGAATATATGATGCACTAAATGCATTGAATTAATGGTAGATGGTGATTTCTAATCCTATTTGATTGCTTGCACTAGATATATTAATTTTATTATAGATGTTGATTTCTAATGATATTTGATTGCTTTCACTAGATGCATTGATTTCAGTATAGATATTGATTTATAATCCTATTTGATTGTATTCACTAGATGCATTGATTTCAGTGTCAATGTTTTCTAATTCCATTTGATTGCTTGAACTAAATACGTTGATTTCAGTGTAGATGTTGATTTCTAGTTCTATTTAATTGCTTGCAATATATGTATTAATTTTAGTGTAGATGGCGATTTCTAATTCTCTTTGATTGCTTGCACAAGATGCATTTATTTTACTCTAGATTCTTATTCCTAATCCTATTTGATTTCTTGCACTAGATGCACTGATTTTGATATAGATGTTGATTTCTAATCCTATTTGTTTTCCCTCACTAGATGCATTGATTTCAACGTAGATGTTGATTTCTAACCTTATTTGATTGCTTACACTAAATGCATTGATTTTAGTGTAAATGTTGATTTCTAACCTTATTTAATTGATTGTATTAGATTCCTCGATTTCACTGTAGATGTTCTCTAATCTTATTTAATTGTGTGCATTAGATGCATTGATTTCAGTGTAGATGATGATTTTTGATTTGATGTAACTCATTGTATGATGGTACATTAACTTAAAGTGATTGGATTAAAAGTGTGCATTGACTTTACTGTAAGAACAAAATAATGATTGACAGTTTGCATTGATATTTGTGTTAAAGTAATTCAACCTCTTAATATAGGAGAGCAAGAGACAAGGTATGGTGTTTACTACAATAATTGGTGTTAAAGAAATATATGGTTTACAATATAAGCTATGCTTTTCATATAATCGATATGAAATGATGAAAAACTAACAAATAATGTAAGGATTTTTTAAATCTGACCACCTATTAAAAAAAAATCTAATTTACATTATTTCTTGACTTTGACAAAACAAGCTATAGATGAAAAATAAAAAAAACATCAATTTTTTTTGAAGGAAATAGATTATTTCAATGAAACAAATGATTTCAAGAATGATTTTGATGTAGTAAATTATTAAAACTATTCTTCAAAATATATTAGTAATACCTAGATGGACACTATTAAGAATTATTAATTTTCAAAAGTTTTTATACCTAAAATTAAATGAAATATATGTGCAATATCAATCCTCTTGCAAACTATGGACAAGATTGTCTCCCTTCTTCATCACCAACTAATTACTAACATACAATTACATACACATATATAAATATAACACAAAAATTATAACATTCACAAGCATTACCATCCAAAGGCAAACACATAAGCAAACAAACCACTCAAAGCATCAGAGGGCATACATAAAAACTATAGCAATAAACAAAAACAAAATTAAAGAAGAGAATGATATAGTCATGTCAAACAAAGAAAACATAATGTAAATTTCAAAGTATGAAGTTTATCTCAAACATATACATAATAATGATAATTTTAAAATGTGCAATTGTTTCCCTCAATTGGAACTAGCGTAGATCCATCAAACTTGGATCTATCATGGGCCAAGAGGGATCAAATCTCTTGAGGTGCAAACCTTTCCACAAATTCCACAATCCAAAACAAGCTTTGCACCTCAAGGGATTTCATCTCTCTCGGCACATGATAGATCCGAAGTTAGATGGATCTAGATTGGTTATAGTTGAGAGAAATAATGACACATTTTTCGATTATCATTATTATGTATATGTTTGAGATAAACTTCATATTTTGAAATTTTCATTATGTTTTCTTTGTTTGACATGACTATACCATTCTCTTCTTTAAATGTTTTTTGTTGCTTGCCTTGAATGGCTTGTCTTTCTACCCTTGGATGCTTTGAGTATTTTGTGTGCTTATGTGTTTGGATGGTAATGTTTGTGAATATTACCATTGTTGTGTTATATTTATATATGTGTATGTAATTGTCTATCAGTAATTAGTTAGTGATGAAGAAAGGTGACAATCTTGTCAATAATTTGGAAAATGATTGATACTGGACATATATTTTATTTAATTTTAAATATGACAATTTCTCATAATTAATAATTCTTAATAATATTCGTCTAAGTATTAATAAATATGTTTTGAAGAAAAATGCATCTCAAAAGATTTTATCTATCTAGACGCATGATAACCCATAATTAGATGTATCTAACTGGGTTATAAAATATTTATGAAATTTTATTAAATTAATTTATTTAACATTGTAAAACATTATAACATCATTAATTTAATCATTTTAATAAAACCATATCTATGTTAAAGAGATTCGTTTTATATCCATATCATTTAATACCACGTTAATTACAGATTGCATTAATTAAAAAAATGAAAAACATAAAACACATATAAAAGTATAGTAGTATATAGATGCGATAGATAGTCCTAACATCGGTGTAGAACATTTAGGGCTATAAAAATATCACTATTTTATATATGAAATCAAAATACTTGCCATGGAACCCACCAAGTGGTTAATATGACATTATATAATATAATAGGAAAAGAGATTATATGGTTATTTATCTATTTTTTAAATTATATATTTTCATAAAAGTTTTGGAAAAATAAGTAAAAATATTTTTCGTTATACTCTTCTTAGTATTTATTTGTTACACTCCATGACTTTAGGAGTGAGAAGAATAGCCAGATGTAATGGATTCTTTTAGAAGCTCATCCAAATTTATATAAATTTATATTTGCTATAAAGACTATATAATTCAATTCTATTATTTATTAATGCTTTAATATCATATTTAAATACCAGTTTATTTTAACTACTTAATTCGTTAAATTTCCGGTGAACAATTAATGCATATTAAAGAAATTGAATTTCAACATTTTTGTTGGTGTATTTGTACATGTACAATTATAATATATAATTGAATTCGTTGAGTAGTGGTTTTGCGTCAAATTTGTGCATGTGCAGAAACCCTTATGACTGTATCGCTGCCTCTCTACACGCCTGTTGGAAGGTTTCGAGCCATGCCAATGCGCGTCGCTAGGGTATTTAGTTGAAATGTTAAGGCAGTTACATGAAGAAGCATTGTTCGTTGGAGGAAGATTTGCCATGGAACATTGTTTGCTGGAGCACTGTGTTGTGTGGAAACCCTTAGAGACGTTGCAGATGTCAAAACTCGGGGACGCATGACTGCTCGTTAGTGCCGCAGTGGAGAGTCGTAGATTGGCATGAATCGTTGTTGAGGTACGTGGGATTGCAATGTCTTCTCTGACCCCGAATCGATCGTAGGAAAATTAGTGATAGTGTTAGTTGGACTGCGTTGAAGGCCACCGGCGTGGGGTTGATAGCCAGGCAGTTTACTGCTCCAACGAAGTCGGAATGTCAAGCTATTTTTGGAAGTTTCAAGATTAAACTTATTAAATGCATCTGCTATCTTATTCTGGAAGCCGATCCCTCTGTTTATTTCATTGTTAGCATATGAGATACTTGTTGCTGAACAATATGGTATTGCTGGAATAAATAATGCAAAATTCATTTGGGCAAGAATACACTTGGTTTCACAGTTGAATGGGTTATATGTAATACATTAAGAACATTTTTAAGATATTTTTTTTTGAAAACAAATCCAGTCTTCCTTTAAAAAGTTTTTTTTTTTATTTCAATTATTTTACATTAAATTTTTTATTTTAGTTATTTTTATTAAAGTTTAGACAAAAGTATTGCCAGAGAAAAGTATTTTAAGACAAAACTTTATATTTAGCTATTTAAGATAATGGTAATTAAGAGAAAACTCATTTAAGAGAGTTAACATAGAAATTCCATGAACATATAATGGATAATTATATTCCTTATTTTTGAAAATAAATATTTAAACAACATGAAATTTTATCATGTCAATTTCTTTCTTTTATATTTTTTTTTTCTTTAATTTATAAGTATTTAAATTAATGTATATTTATATTAAATCATATAAAAAATTACATAAAAGTAATAAATGAAAGATAACTTGATTTCAAAACATTTACAATATAATACCACATTCTAAAAATATAATAATTAAATAAACTAATTATTATTTTTTGGTGGGTCTTACTCAAACGGATTTGAACTTTGAAATTCATGCTTTTACATAATACTTCATAACCAAGCAATTGCCAATTGAGTCACGGCTCCATGAGCTAATTTTACTTTTCTTAAATATGTGAAAAGTTTTAAATTACTTTAACTAAAACTTTGATATAAATTTGGATGAAATTAAATACAATATTAACCATAAAAGAAATTAAATATTTTCTCAATTGTTTTCTACCTTTATATATATAAAGAAACCCCAAAAAAACTAAAATACAAATTCATCCATATATATATTTTAAACCTTCATACAAATAAAAAATTTTATTCTTGCATGTCTCACATAGCAATTTTTTTTAACTATTGAACAAACACACACATAAAAAGAATATATTAATTATTCTAGATAATATTTTAGTATTTAAAATTCTTTCTTATTATAAAAAAACTTTATATATATATATATATATATATAAATGAAGTTTAATATTTTTTTGTTAATTTATTTTAAGGTATTAAGATGTTGGTAAAGATTTTCATAAGTAATTAGAAAACTATGAACCCATTATTAAGAAACCAAGTAATATTAGTAATTGATGTCGTTTCAAACTAGGAATAATGACTATGTGATTTATCTTTCTCACTTAATAGAGATATTTATGAATAAATTATGGAGGTTGAAAGAGTACCTCTAGCAAAAAATTTAATTTAAACTCAAAAGCCATTGCCATGCCCCTATAGTCACCCACATCAGAGGCTGACTTAATGCAGATGGCCCATTACTATAGGTTTTTGGTGTATCATGATTCATTTCATCGCATTGACTTTCTCAATCTCTATGTGATTATAGACTACACCTCACTTTTTATATTTCACAATTCTTAAAATTCATAAGTTTAACACTTATCGAAGTATGTTGATAATCATTCAATACAATTATGCCTTAATATAACCAATATGCAAATGATATGAATGAAAGTAATATTATAGAATCAACAACTTAACTAACCTAACAGTTGTCAAATATTCAAATTTGTTACAATCAAGTGAACTCTAGTCTCTTGTAGCAATTTAAATTATAAGAGCAAGCAATTCATACAAACCTATCACCAAATTTCTTATTTGATTATATTAATGCCATCAATTGCAACTTTACCATAGATCAAAATTGTTTCGCTTGATAGAAATAGTATGTACTCTTATATGCATGCAATGATGAAGAGTTAAGTTAATTGAAGGAAAACAAGTTAAGTCTAATATTAGAAGCCAAGTGAGTCAAAGTTAAAAAGGTAATGCCTTGTTAAGAAAAACTAAGTGAAGGAAAAGAAAAATGACAATTTATGTTAAATTAAGGCGAGCAAAGATTTTTTAAAGTGTCAAGCCATAGTTTGCATGAGGAAAAGAAAGTTAGAGTTTGAATGATTCCATATTTATAAATTTTTGTGCTTATATACTCACGGTTGTGTCATTGTAATGTGAAGTAAGAAGAGAGAATAACAACAACTAGGTGGATGTACATGTGAGAATAGTTAATGAATAGAAATTCTTTATCCAAGCATAATCTTGTGTACTTATTTGCCTTTTCTTTGCATGTTTGTCTTTACATATAAATAACAAATGGTATGAGAGCAAGGTTTAGGAAGGCTTCAAAGAACCATAGGAGTGAAGAAGTTCATTAGCTACTTCCACTAATAGCCTTGGCTATTGTGAGCAGTCTACAAATCAATTTTTCCATCCATTGGTCCGTAATTATAAACTAGATCTCGTTGAGAGTTTGTAAAACTAGCTACTAAGAGATTAGGGTGAGTATCCTATAGAGCCACCACCATATCAATAGGAAAGATCTACTATCACTGACTAAAGAAGGAGTCTCCACTGTAAGTTGTAGCCATGAGACTCCATAAGAATCGGAATAGAAGATCTTAGCAAAGTTGCTATTAGTTGTTGGCAGTCATCGTTAAAGTGAAGGTTAAAACATTTAGTTTTAAAAATAATCAAGTGTATGTGACATTCATTTCTAGAAGGCTAACACAATAAGGAAATAAGGTAGAAGAAAAAGGAAAGACAACAACCGTCAGTCATAAAGTAAGACTAAAGCAAACTGAGAAAATAAATCAAAAGGAAGAGCCAAAGTATTTTGAAGAGCTCATAGAGGTTCTCGCCATAGTTGAGGCATCTAAAATATAGGTATATGAAGTAGAAAATTTGGAGTATGAATGGATCAGGATAAATCGGTAACACTTCCAAAATTTACTCGTAAAAATTTAATTTTTGGGAACAATCAAAATGAAAAATTCTCTTCAGTGTAAACATTTAATTAAGTAATGATCTAATAACCCACCTTATGAAGTATGTGATACCTTAGTATTCGATCCTGTAAAACATGCATTGGATGAGAAGTCCTTGTCCAAGTTATGAAAAGATACATCTTCCTAGGAAGCATGGAAGAACCTAGAAGTAGAATTTGCTATAAGGGAAAGTGACATAAAGGAACAAATTAAGTTACAGTCTCTTGAAGAATCAATAGAAAGTCAACTTCAGGTCTGAGAATAAATGAATAAGACTCTAGGAGGACAACAGAGCTTGGAGAATACCACACGAATGTGGATGATGGTCATAAAGACTATAAACGTGAAACCCATCATGCAGACATGCATATGGATAAAGAAGACATAAAAAAAGATTGCAAAGTGAGAAGTTGAAGCCTCTACGTGTGAACTAGAGTAGGAGCATATAGATTCTTGCGAACCCCACTGTAACATGGAAGGTGAAGATGGTGAATCCCACTATGACGAGACAGATGTGGATGGTGACTAAAAAGTGAGTTGTGAATTGGTGAATCCAAAATAGACCTTGTTGATGATGGTGAATCTTCCAATAAATAATTGAATAACATGTGTGATATAGTTGGTATGATTTTACTTGATGATGACCTCTTTGCATTAGAGTTTGAGGCATTTAAGTTTGAGAATAACAAAGATATTTTTCATATGAAGTAATGGTTTGTACAGTTGAATGTGCATCTCTCATGAATCCAACAAAAACTGATGAATTTGGTTAACTTGAAATTGTTAGTGTGCACATGCATGCTCAAATATTCCACCACAAAGTTGATTAATATTATGTTAATGAAATCTATGCTCTCTTTTTCAAAACAAGGATTGATTGTGGAAATATGGAAAGTTGCAAGTTTGATGAAGAATTGAAGGTTGAAGCTACCACTATAGCAACAAGTTGTAACAGCCTTGGTAAAAAATACATGTAAAATTTAATAAATGTAAAATAAGACCTTAGTCATGTGATACGTATTCCAAGTTGAATGTTAGCTGAAAACATCCTAGTGGGTGTTCATTTCGGTGTATTAATGTCATGGAAATTGGAAATGGAAATCACAAAGGCTTTGGAAAGGCATCAGACATTTATTGGCATTTTATTTATGAAAATAATGGAAAATAGGAGAAAATGGAGATGATATGCCACACATTGCATGTGAGGAGGAAAAAGAAAGAAAATAATAGAAAAATAAAGAGACTAGAGGAATTATTGATGAAAATTATTTTGAGGATCAGTTGGTAGCTTTTACACAAAATTTTGTCAGTGCAATTTTGCAACTCTTGGTATATTCTCTCTCTCTCATACTCTAGGACACTTAGAGTTTCCTTGGAGAAAGCTTGGAGTGTGGCATACTTGGGATTTGGAGTAATAAGGAAAAGAAAAAGAAAGAAAGTGCAAGAAGACAACGGGATCAACAAATACAATGAGTTTTTCTTGCAAGTACTGAGTTGCGTGTATGTTACTCTTACTAATTTAG
Organism: Pinus taeda; assembly: GCA_000404065.3. NCBI lineage: Eukaryota > Viridiplantae > Streptophyta > Pinopsida > Pinales > Pinaceae > Pinus > Pinus taeda. Next base: position 30,370 of record APFE030191380.1, read on the forward strand.
GAATGCGTGCCATATGCATGTGGATATTTAGTTTATTTGTCATTGAAATGGAGGATTTCCTATATTGACAATGGTTTTACCTAGTCTTGCCATTTTTTTAATAACAATGGTGTTGTGGGCTTTACTTTTTGTTTCTGGTTGGCTTTCTTGTGCCATTGGTTGTGGGTTGAGTTATTAGTTCCTAGAATCCTTAGTTGCCCTAGAAAAATGTCATTTTGTATAAGGGTTTGGTCACCTGGATGGATTAGATATCTCCTAGGGGTTTTGTTGCATGTGTATAAGGTCAGGTTGGTTGCATTTTATTTGTTCCACTTCATTAACTAGTATATAGGGATTTGAATCATATCATATTAACTCTTCATCACATGTTTACCACGGTTGGCTGGTTACTTGGGTAAATGTGGGAGGAGGGTGTTGTAGAGTGGTATCAGAGCATGGTTTCATTCTCCTTGGAAGATGTCTGGTTTCCATTCCTCTTACATGAATTTTTTATCATATGTACATGTCGGTTGCATATAGGTCCTTATGCTTGTGGTCTATGTGCTTGTTGTGTATGCATAGCATTGGTCATGCTTGTAGTGGTGTCACCATGTGAAATTTGATGGTACCATCGTTGAAAGTATTTTTTGTGACTGTATGTTAGTCATGCATCATTTATGTGTGTCATTGTTTATATTTTGTTATGCATACTTTGACTAGATGATGGTCATTGTGCATGAAGTCATGGTATTTGGTCATCATAGTCATGCATTGATAACTAGATAATGGTTGAAAATATGCATATATGTTGATCTCATTATGTTTATATATGTGTGTGTGTGTGGGTGTGTGTATTCTGCTAATATGCTCGATTTTGCAGAAAATATATCCTCCCCAAACTATACTAAGATACATTGGTTTTCTTATGATTTGTTTTAGCTGACATAATATACCTTGTGGGAAGAACAGACTAAAGATGACTAGCAAGATGGTAGAATAAAAAGGTTCTCCCTATGAATCAGATGAACAATCTGGTGTTGGGTGTAACAACCCTTCCTAGGTCTATCCAAAGTAACCATGCCAACTATGGTAAACATCTAATTAGAGGCTACTATGATGGGATTCAACCTCCTATGTGCACTTAAGAAAGTGGAATTGACAAAACATCAAACACAGTCATCCAACACCATCAACAACCCCTCAGGAGACAACTCAGCTATGCACACAGCTTCTCCCTGGGTTCCACTATTGTTTTAGAAAATTAGGGTAGATTAACGAACCTTAGCAATATCCCAGGTGAGTTATAATGCTTCACAAACTTAGCCAACAATGTTAGTCCCTAGTGTAATGCTCTATGGGCCATTAATCTTGTAAATTAAGCCATTTTTCTAGCCCAGACTTCCAAACCTCTGCCCAAAACTTGTTGAAATTTTTTTGAATCATCAAACACATGATAAAAAATCCAATGAATCAAACTCAACCACAGTATTTGGCCTGAGCATCCCCAACTAGGACTGAAATTTCGTCAAACACTTGGCATCAGTACAACCTACAGGTCTAAGATACAAGATGAAGCATAAATGACCGAAATAATTGATGAAACATAACTAGAAGGATCACCTCCTTCTCTAATGAACTATTATATCACCAATGAGGTCTTGTATCCATTAATTTAGTAGTGACAAGTAAATACATAAAATAACCATGACAAGAACTAGTCATTTAACCATGCTTATAACTAGCATAAAATGATACAAATATAAAAGATGTGGCATTCATTAAATCCACATATAAATAACTACAAAATTAAGAGATCTTAGTTGTTATTAATAATAGGCATATTTGACTAGGTTTGGGACTTCCACGTACCACTAGACCATACACATGGCTGAACCAAATCTCTCTTTCACCCAGTAACCCCTGTTCCATATTTAAAGCATGAATATGAGATTTCATAGAAAAACCATTCCAAGAACAACCAAGGGAATCCAGAGGCTAAACCACCTCCACCCTCATTAAACCATGATCACACCAAAATCGATGCTCCGATCACCACCAAACCAAAATTTGAATTCCATCTGAAATCCATCACTATCCTTGAGGAATTTTACATCTCCTTGTCTCCCAGGCTTAACTCCAACCCAAACCATATCACTAGGCCCTAAACTGATACTAGTCTCTTAGGATTTACCACAATCTAAACCTAGATCACTAGGCCCTAAACCAAGACGTCTTCCTCAGGCTTTACCGTGTATCCCGCCAAAACTAGTCAAGGGATTCCTAGGCCTTTGGGAATGGAACTTGAGTCCACCTCCACCCTGGATCTGTAAATCCATCCAACAAACCAAAGTTCAAAAACTGAAATAAACATCCCAACACCATGGCATCCAGAAAAAGACAAGGTTAGGCTGAAATCCATTGTCATAACTTAGCAAAACCATGCCCCCGATAGTAACAGAACCATACACAAACATACAAAGCCACGCATGTTCAAACCAGCTAGGAAATTACACATGCAAAAGGGTACCTGCAAGTATTCATGCTAAAATTTCTTGATCCTTCTTTCGTTTCTTTGTTCCTTCCTTCCTTTTCCTTTCCATTGCATGCTTTTCCTTTCCTTTCTTCAAACGAGGGTGCTCCAAGAAACTCTAAGTGACCAAGAGTGAGAGAGAGAATAACGAGAGAGATCTATAGCTAAACAAAGAAAAGGTTACCCATTGATCCTCATAAGCCTTTTTATTAATGAGGCCTCTATTTTCTTCATTTCCATTATTTGCCTTCATTTTCATCCTCACATGCAACCTGTGACCTTTCACCTTCCTTTTATCCTAATTTCCTTTATTTTCATAAATAAATGTGCCAAAAATGCATTTTTTCCTTTTAATTCATTTTCCTTAGCCTGTGCCAATTTTCCTTAGCCAAAACACACATCCAGTGATGCACACTAGGATATTTTCCCAACATTCAGCTTGGAATAAGTGTCCCTTAACCATGATATTATTTTTCCTTTATTAACTTTTATTACATGAAATTTTCACCAAGTTTGTTACATTGGGCACTCTTCTAACTTAGAAGGGATGCATTGAGGAGTTTGAATGGGGAAATAAAGAGTTGCGAAGCAGATAATGATAGGACCATGTAGGAATAGGAGAAACAAGTAGAATTCAATGGAGTAATTCTTTAGAGTTGTGATAAGGGGATTAAGGGCCACATTATCATAACCCATAGGAAATTAAATAATAACCACTAAATTCCCTATCCCCATAACCCCAAATCCATAATCCCTTAAGCCCTACACTCATAACTCATAACAAATTACCCCCTTGACCCCTTAACCCACGAGCCACTAGCCCCTTAACTATTAACCCCTAACTTAGTATCCATGAGCCCCTTAAATTGTAATCCATTATCCTATTAAACCTTGACCATTCACCCTTAACCCCTAACCCCTATACTCATTAACCCCTAACCCCTAATATCTTTCTTGGATGGTTGCATGCCATAATGTTTTGGCAATATCAAACCTTTATTAATCATGATGTGATTTCCTTTTCTTGGAATGCTACAACCCCAAAACATTCTAATCCCATGTGTTCACCATGCATTGTCTATATATTTTGACCTTGTTCAATGTTTAAGGCATATCTAAAACCAAATTACACACAATCAATCACCCATAACCATGAAATTAACAATTTTCACATCAATTATTAACTATCAATTCATCAACTGTTGACTATGATCCCGAAAGATATTGAGAAGTAGAGTTAGACAAAAAAAAATATAGTAAATAAAAGAGATCAAAATGATCTTTTCCATCCATATTATAACTTAATATATCTATATAAGCATTTAGTAAAACTTAATTCACATGAAATCACACAATAATTTATAGGAATACACGTTACGAGTTGTGCCCATTCAATGAAACTACAAATTTATTTTCTAGCCATTCCCATATCTACATTCTCATGATAAATGGATCTATTTATACATTATGAGGCAATCAGTTACAAAAGTCTCCAAATAAATTTGAATCCCCTAAAAATCAAATAACATCGTAAATTCTACCTAAGATTGCTAAATTTTTGTATGCTAAAGATGCAATTAGAAATTCTATAGAATATAGGGCAACAAAGAAACCAACTTCCTCTTCTAGAAATCTCTAAGACCTTCTCAAGGACAAATACAATTTCTGAAATAAATTGTTGAAATTATTCTCATGCATCAAAAGCTACCAATGTATCCTCATAGGCCAACCCCTTTAGCAATAGTAATACCAATGTCATTTACTAAGAAGGAACTCACATAATTCTCTCTTAGATCCTATGATGCATGATAATTTTTAGTAAAATGGATGTTCACCCTAAAAGATTGTATTCTCATGGTCTACGATAAGACATCCCTCTATGTCACCAATGATTGCTGCATTAATGGTACACTATTAAAGAGAAACAAACCTTGAATGAATCATTTGTTATGTATAGTTTCATGGATAGTATAGGAGAGTTCGTTGATTAGAATTTGTAATTTTTCATCATACTCTTCAGAAATTTCTCCAACCATTTTCTTAATCTCCTTCAACTTAGTGATTTTTTATTTTTCAATGTTTAGCCTCTAAGACTTAGCTATAAATAAGACCTTTAGTTTGTCCAAGACCTTAGCTAAACCCTAGGGATAAATCAATAGCTTGCCTTATTACGGGCACAGGGTCCGACACGGAGGAAGATAAAGGTAGTTTAAGAACAAGTGTTTAACAAAAGGTCTAGCAGAGACTCCTGGGATAGCACTCGACTCTGTAGTTAAGCAACTCGACAGTATCGTCACTTTGTTGAGCTAATGGCCCCAACGCCCCAAGAAGGATAGGATAGTTTGAGGGATGGATAGTTGCAATTCCTTCTCTGCAGTTTCATTCCAGCCACCGAAAGGGAGTTCATGTGGAAGCCTACTAAAGGGTTGAATGCAAGAGAGCCTCCCTTGGAGGGGCTTGCGCTTGGCTAGTGCAAGGATCCTCCG
>APFE030191389.1:0-10105 GCA_000404065.3 Pinus taeda
CCTATTGAATTGAAAAAGAGCCCTAAAAAGTATTAGGATCCATGGGTCTTTTTTTTTGCATCATGTAGCAAGATCACATGGTTAATTGATTATGCCACATTGCCTTTGCCAATATTTAGGCTTATAACTAGGTGATTTTTTCTACTAATATTCTTATACCAATTTACCATGATAATTCTCTTTTAAATTAAAAAGCAAGCATCGTTTTTAGTGTTTCAACTTCATTTATAAAGAGTTTAGTACTGATAATTAGTAGATTATATGAAATTTTGAAAATTGCACTAATATATTATTGTTGTAAGGCTCTACACTCCCAATGGAACTCATATAGTCAGTGGATAAAGAAATGATAAGTTTTTAAAATGGTGAGGATCTATGATGCACAAAAGGCGATGCTTGTCATCAACAAAATTTTGACCCCATGCTGCAAAATCCTTATCTGAAGGTGGCTTCCTAGTAAGAATCTCCAGAAAAAAAACCCCAAAGGAATTAACATCCCAGTTTTGGTTGGGTTTGAGAGTTTTCAATGCCTCTAGGGCCTGGTAAGGAGATATAAAGTTCTTGGATGTGCCTGAACTGCCCAGCAGATCAGGTGTTGTTTGCAGGCTATCGCGGGAGCCAGTGGAGCGTTTGCTCCCTGCAAATATACCTTCAAGGTTCCTTAGGTGGATATCAGAGCTACTATACTTGACATTGGCATTGTTCAATAGCTTTTCTAGCCCAAAATCTGCTATGTATGGCTCCATGTCAAAGCGCGGAAGGATGTTGCTTGGCTTAATATTTTCATGAACAAACTTCCTTTCACAGGGTCACTTGTCTTATTTCATGGTCTTCCTAAGAAGGCTTATGAAGGAAGCTGTGTAGCATTCTCATGGTTTTGATAAATTATCATTTGTTGCTGAGATGAACATGTATATATAAATATTCTAACCTGAAAAAAGAGAAGTTTCTTCTTTGTATATGCAAACAATAGCTGAACCAATAAATCTAATTTTCAATATTGATTTGCATCAATTTCTTTTGGTCCAACCAACAATTAAAATCCATCCCCTGCCACTGCAACAATAATACACCATATGTCACCTTCCCATTAAAACTGAGAATGAGATGGAAGTAAACTATGAGAACGCGGATGCCTCATAAGCATAGAGTTAAGTTTGATCCCTGAGCTTTGCTACAATCCTCAACTATAGAAATATTGAAATTTTTAAGAAGACTCTGGCCATTTCATAAGTAGCTGAGTTGACAGCAGAGTTTGTGTGTTTCTAAGTCCCAATAATAGAGGTGTCTATATGAGTTATGTCAATGTCTAAGTAGAGCTGTTGAATATGGAATGTGGGTGTACGTCTTCATCTCTGTCCAACTTATGTCAAAGCAAGGATGCTACATAGGAAGAAAGAATTAGTTAATCGGTTGTGGATGATGGCATTTTTTCTAAAAAATGCAATACCTCCTTCATTGATGGTCTATTTTGAGGGGAAGCAGAAGCACAATTCAATGCAATCCCCACAAACACTGAGACTTCTTCCCTTCCTTCAACTTTTGGTCGAAGAGTAGGATCTATGGTGCGCAAAAGGTGATGCTTGTCATCAATAAAGTTTTGACCCCATGCTGCAAAATCCTTATCTGAAGGTGGCTTCCCAGTAAGAATCTCCAGAAAAATAACCCCAAAGGAATAAACAACCTCCAACTTTCACTTCCCTTCATTTTCTTATTCTTGGTGTTTGTATCCTTCAGAAAATATAGAAAAGACTTTCAAGGTCTACAGTTTCATACACGGTCATTCTAAAAGGCATGGACAAATCAACCTTGCTGGTGATGACTTCAATTTCAGGGACTTGTGCAATTACCAAGCCAGTTGGATACTTCTGAATAAGCCTGGAGACTATTTGGAACAATAGCAAATGAAAGTTCACTATAATATCAAATGCCACCAAGGTTAGTTGATAACAATCTAGCAGAGATAGCCCCAAGGATTAGCTTGGTTAGAAGATGCTTTAGTGCAAACACTCAAGGAGGTCTCGGGATCAAATGTCATTGAATATCTAGTGGTTACCAGCAATAGCTAAACAGGGGAAAAGTGTGGAATCCATAAAAACTCATTATATGCAGGCTTGTGATTACCAACAGTAGCTAAACAGGGGAGATTGTGGAATACATAAGAAACTCATAATATGCAAGTGATTGAAGGGCTATCCTTATTAAAAATAAATAAAAAACAACCCTGCAGAAATGAATTGAACGAGATTTCATGCAAATATACATGAAATGGAAAAAAGAGAACAAGAGAACCCACCATAATAAAAATTTGCCAAGCTTCTATGTGGAATGTAGTCATAAACCAGCAGTTTTTTATCTATACCCCAATAGAAAGCTCGGAGGCGAACAATGTTGGGATGTTTAACCCTACCGATTACTTTAGCTTCTGCTTCAAAATCCTTGTACCTTTCCAAACCACCATCACCAAGTCACCTTACTGCAAAAGTCAGCCCATCTTCCAGAACTGCCTTAATATAGTATAACCACTGGCACCCAATATATACGCAGAGGCTCTGAGTAGCTTATCTAATTCCATGTCAAGATCTCCATGTAATGTCAAAAAAGTTCCTTGCTGTTGATCTCCATTGTCCGAGACACTTCCATCTGAGCTCTCATCAACTTTTTTAAAGTAGAGCCATCCAACTCTACCCGAACTGGAAGAACAGTCTCCATTGTTGTCCAACTGGATATGCCTGGTATTAGGCCCATGGCAGATAAAAGGGAGAATTTGATGACCTTCCTACAATCATAAATTTTCACAAAAGAAGCACGGTCAAGTTTTACGAGCCTTTATTGTAGTATGTAAATTTACTTCTTTATGTCTATATATCCCACAAAAGATTGTGCAAATTCCTACCTCAGCTCCACCAATAGTATTCAATCTACCAATCTCACCACCAATGGCCATTATGCGCTCTCTCCTATAGTATCATATATCAATACAAATCAAGAGCTTGAAACAATAAACTGGCTAAACAAAGACTGGTTTCCACAATCAACCAACCAAAGGAATACAAAAACTCGTATAGCACAAAGGGTCATGGTTTGTTCTGCATCATGGCAAGAATCTTACTCTTCAAGATTGGCCTCAAGCCTATGATCAACAGTTAAAAGAGAAACCAACCCTCCAGGTGATTCAAGAATGCAACGAGAATCACCTACAGATGCTACCATGACTGTCCAAGAAACACAATGGAGTTTTGAAATGGGTAGATTTTATAGTCTAACACTAACAACCAAAATTTTCTACATTGCTTTTATCAATATGAGAGCTTGAGAAGATAGGTGCAGGTGAAGCAATGGAGTTTTGAAATGGGTAGATTTTATTATCTAAAACTAACTCAAGAAAAATTTTGTACATTGTTTTTATGAATATGGGAGCCTGAGACTATAGGTGCAGGTGAAATAATGGAGTTTTGAAATGGAAATTACAACAATAAAATTCTAAAATGAAACAACAAATGGATTTGGTACAAATTTGTTTTTGTTTGTTCCATTATTGTTGTATCTATGAATGGGTTTTTCTACTTCTTGGCTTCGATCATGACCATTTGGGTGGCCTTCTACACTGATTTCCATATGCTTTCATCATGAGCTAGAGAGTCTATGATGTGTTTTGTCTTATAAGTCAGTTTATACAATGTACAAATTTCAAAAGATTTCATTCATGGCGTTTCTTCTCCTGTAATTTCAATCAGGGTGGTCTCTGAATATTGTGTTTCCTTGTGCAGTAAATTCAGTCTACATCATGGGGGAAGCTTACACACAGCTGGAGCTTAACATCACGTTAGCTCAAGATCTGAAGGAGATGCATCTTTTTGGTATGATGCAGACCTACTGTGTTGTATGGATCAATTTCGAGAAAAAACTGACGACGCAAATTGACAGAACAGGGGGCCCAAACCCCACTTGGAACGACAAGGCCATATTCAGAGTGGAAGAGAGTTTTCTCTGTTGTGAAACCTCTACTGTGATGATGGAGATATACTGCATGGGTTGCCTCAAGGATACCCTGCTAGGCACTGTGAGGGTCCTGCTTTCCACTCTCCTCAAGGGCTACAGGAGCACACATTGCAGTGGGATGAGTTTCTTGGCACTGCAGGTCCATCGTCCTTCTGGTCACCCACAGGGCATTCTCAACCTTGGCACCTTGATTCTTGATGGAGTAGATCTTCACAGAATGAACAGATTCATCCCTGCCACTGGGGGGCTATGGGTTTCAAAGATTTGATGGGGAATCCTGTTGGACCCATGCCTTCATTTGTGGGAAAATTACTATCCATTAAACCTAATAATGTTGTTGATGCCCAAGAACAACAATCCCGCTGTGAAGACTTCAACAGTAGTGCATGCAAGGAACAAGGCAAAGATCAAGAAAAGCAGAAAGATGGTGGTGAGATGTTTGAGAAGGAAAAGAAGAAAGTTGTTGGTTGCTATCAGATTCTCATGGCCCCAAAATTGAAAAGGAATAAAGTTGGAATGAGGAATGAGGCTGCAAAAATTCATCTCAGTCCATCTGACAGTAACATCTGTGCCAAGGAAGATCAAGATCCTGCTTTGGCTTACAACAAAGCAATAGCAATTTATGCATAGTGTTATCATCAATAATATTATTGTGCAAGAATACGTTGGTTTTTTGTTATTATATTCTTTGTGCAAGTGCCTTCAATTCCTAGTTGATTCGTGAAGTGCTTATTATGGCATACATAAATATTTTGAAAATCACTAGCCACTGTGGATGAAACAATGGTTTATGTAAAAGTTTGAATAGATATATGAATCTGAAAAGGGCAAGTTCAGTGCCTTTAGTCTGCTACTTCGATATATATTCTTAGCCTATGTGGATGAAACATTGGTTTGTGTAAAAGTTTGAATAGATATGAGTCTGAATTTTGCAATGGGCATGTTCAGTGCCTTGAGTATGCTACTTTGATAGATACTCTTAGCCACTGTGGATCACACATTGGTTTGTTTAAAAATTTGAATAGATATATAAGTCTCAAATGGGCAAGTTCAGTGCCTTTAGTCTGCTACTTTGATATATACTCTTAGCCATGGTGGATGAAATATTGGTTTGTGTAGAAATTTGAGTAGATATATGAGTGAATTGGGCCAGTTCAGTGCCTTCAATCTTTGATATATACTACTATTAGCCACTGTGGATGAAATATTGGTTTATGTAAAAATTTGAATAGATATACCATATATGAGTCTGAAATGGGCAAATTCAGTGCCTTCAGTCTGTTGCTTTGATATATACAGAGTATATATATTTGTTTAGAGGATGATCACTGCATTTTTAACTTATGTCCTTCATTAATCAAATCGATCTTTCAAAGACACAATAGGCTTTCATTATCTTGCAGAAAATGTTCTGTCCATATTAAGCCATAAGGATGAAAACCAAGTGAGATAATAATCAGATGCAAGTGACTATTGTTGAAAAATATTTCTAACTCTCGGTTTACTTTAACATTATTTTACAATCAAGAAAATACGGGAAAGAAGGCTATATTACAAGCCCATTAGATGAAGTTGGGGTAGATTTTATGGTTTGAAACTAACTCAACCGAAATTTTCTACATTGTTTTTATCAATATGAAAGCCTGAGAAGATAGGTGTAGGTGAAGCAATGGAGTTTTGAAATGGGTAGATTTTATAGTCTAACACTAACAACCAAAATTTTCTACATTGCTTTTATCAATATGAGAGCCTGAGAAGATAGGTACACGTGAAGCAATGGAGTTTTGAAATGGGTAGATTTTATAATCTAAAACTAACTCAAGCAAAATTTTGTACATTGTTTTTATGAATATGAGAGCCTAAGACTATAGGTGCAGGGGAAGTAATGGAGTTTTGAAATGGAAATTACAACAACAAAATTCTAAAATGAAACAACAAATGGATTTGGTACAAATTTGTTTTTGTTTGTTCCATTATTGTTGTATCTATGATGGGTTTTTCTGCTTCTTGGCTTCGATCATGACCATTTGGGGTGGCCTTTGTCCAAAAATTCATTAGAATGCCACAGGGACTTCGATCTTCTTCCCAACTGAGCTTCCAGTGTTTTAACCTTCAATCCAATAACTCATCCTTTTCGGAAGATGTTACTCTTTATTGTGTCAGAATAGAAATAAGAAAAAGATGGTTTATCAACTAGGGTGGGATCTTTCACCACCAAAATTGATAGGAGAGGTAAAGGGTCTTAAAACCCTCAGAGCTAAAGCTCAAGAAAACAAATGATTTGATCCACAAGATGATCATTTGATCTCAACTCCTCTCATATTTATAGATTTCTCCATGGGCTTCAAGATGTGAGGGATTGTGAGTGCAACCCTAGTTTTGGGTTCTTTGGTCCCAGCCGACCAAATTTTTGCCTCAAATTGGGAAACATTGTGTTTTTATCCCTTTATCAAGACTATAGCCTACAGGTTGGATAGGCCAATTCGTCTCTCATTAATCCTCAATTTGAAGAGGACATTACATGCTTGAAATGTTTAGGAGATTTGTTGATTGGTGTGGTCTGGATGTTGAGTTTAAATCCACACAATTCAAGTTTTTTGGTGAAATTAATGAGTCTTTCAAGGTTGAAATTTATGAAGTTTATTCGGGGTAAAAATAATTCCTTGCACTCTAACCGTACGATAAACATAAAATAATACAACCAGCATAAAACAATAGTACTCATTGAAGTTTAATACACCAAAATGAAAGAAAGTAGAAAGCTATTGATTGAAAGAAAGTAGAAAGCTATTCATTCAAAGCACGGTAGAAAGTCCGAAAACAAGCTATATGAGCACAACCCAAATGGGATCGTACTGGCATAACAATCACAAAGCAATATCAAAAGCATGGGTTTACTATCAATTGCAGGAGTCAGCGCAAACTAAACTCAAGTTGACCTCCTCCTATAGTCATAACGGTTCACTGTGGATTGAACTAATATAAATAAGCACCTCATCTCCCTATTTGGCACTGAATTTGGTGAAGAAAAAGAACTGGTCAATGAGATCTGAGGAACAACTCAGTGATAACAAATGCAGACACATCATCTGAAGTTCTATTCAGCCTATTTGAATAAAAAATTCAGACCTCCTTCAAGTTGTCAGCGAAGGTACATATAACAGTTTAATTGAACAGTTTAAGAAGTCGATTTCAAAGGGTAATATGCAAGGCTTAGATCTCTATTCATTAGGAAAACTGGCCATGCTCAGTTGATGCAAGTCCGAAATAAGTGTCGGTATGTACAATGGAATAAATGATGAATAGTGGAGCACTGTGAGGAGTCAATGCGATTGTGCAAATAGGTTCTATGTTTTGACCTCCAAATCAGAACATTGACCAGTGCAATGATCTCAAACCAGTGATGTAGAGTGATGTACTTGGAATGACTCTCCATAACCCTTGAAGAGCTTTGGAGCAGCTTCTAAAGATATTATGTATCAATCTCTTGAACAGAATTTGAAGCTTTTTGAATAACCTTGAATCAGCATCTTGGAGAGTTTTTTGGAGAAATCTTGAAGCCTATTGAACAAATCTTGAACCAGAAGTAGAAGAAGTACCTTTTGGGGGAGACCTTGGGTTAACATTTGGAGCAACATTGACAAAGCCTGCGACCATGGCTCTTGGCAACGCTGATAACAAGAGACAAGGTTTTTGCACTCTATGGCAGTTGATTGTGTCTGTGTTGATCACATGGTATAACTGGAGTCGAAGTGAAGCCAGAATGCTTCCATACTTCTGAGAATGGAGATAAAGAAAATGGGCATGCAGGCCATCCCTGTTCCTATCTTGAACCTAAACAAGTACAATCCTTTATATTTACAGTTGTTGACACCAGTCTAACATCACAAAGAGTAGGTACACCTAGGATACGAGAAAGAGTGACGTTGCCTCTGGATGATGGCTCTGATAGGTCTTAAACTGTGTCGTGGGAAACAGAAGATACAGACAATTTAGGAATACAGAGTACAGATTCGCTTTCTGGAAATAAGATCAATAACAATTCTCAGAATTCTAGGATATGCAAATTGACATCTGATATAGTGCCTGATTTGAACCTACCCTATGATCAACCAATAAACATGAACATCAATTATGTCTCAGATATAAGCATTTAGGTCTCACAAGCTTCAAAGTTTGAAGAAACTTCTTATTCTGAGGCAAATACTGGGCATTCTCAGGAAGTGTTTAATAAACCAGGAGCTGCACACTCCTCAGGTCCTGATCTTTCTGGAAATAAGATCAATAACAATTCTCAAAATTCTAGGATATTCAAATTGACACCTGGGATAGTGCCTGACCTGAACCTACTTTATGATCAACCAATAAACATGAAGATCAATTCTGTCATCCTACTTTAATGGTTTGCATAAGCTCATTATTTTGTGCAGTGAGTAAGGGCTAACAAAAATAGCAATATAAAGATCAATTTACAGTGGGTACCAGGTAGTGTAAAAAATCAATATGGCTGACAAAAATACAAATTGCAGCCTGACACTAGAGGGGTAGTGTAAGCAATCAATAAACTCTTTCAAGCAAAGTGCGAATTGCAACCTCCTGTAAAGCATTTCTTAACCAAAATAGGCAAATGTCTGCAAGCCATCCATACCAAAAATGCAGAACAAATAGGTATCAGAATCACCTCCATCTACCACTTCAATGAATTTAATCCGTGCAGAAACAGCTAAGACAGACTGGTCTTGGGAATTAAGCTGTAACCTCGTCAAATAGCATTCATGAATAAATTATAGTTTTCTAAACCCAATAACGGGATCTTCTAAGCTGTCAGTACTATCCAATATTATAGAATCTCCATCCAAAGTGTAATCCCAATAAAAAGTTCTTGCAAGCTGTCAGCACTATCCAAATTAAAAAGAACAGTATTTTAATCTCAATACAGAGTTCACTGTAATCCGTAGAAGTAGTGTTTTAATCTCAATAGAGTGTAATCTCAATAAAGAGTTCTTCTGAGCTGTCAGCATTATCCAGTAATATAGACTAGTCTTTTAATCTGTTCAATACAGAGTTCTTCAAATTAATGAAAACTCCCTAAATAAAAAAATATAAATTATTAATTTATTCTTAATAAGGAAAATATTAAATTATTAATTTTGTTAATAAAGAAAATATAAAATTATTTAATTTTGTTATATAAAAAATTTATTAGATTATTAATTTAAACTAATTATATACTCTTAAAGAATAAAAATTCTATAAAACCACTTCGAAATAGACATGCCTATCCGCCTAATAAAAACTCTTGAACTATTCAATCTGAAAAATAAAAAATTGAAATTCAAGGGAGTTAGAATTAGAATTATCTTACTCGGAGTTGGAATGGAAACACTGGGATGCCTCACGTGGATGAGCATCAATTCATCTCCCTCAAAAACTAATTCATCCAATGCCCATTTAACTGCAACACAAGAAGTATAAGACGCAGAAAGAGCCGAAGGTTCTGAATTCTGTAAAAATTAGTAAAACTTATTTTTCTCTTTCCAGTGAACACGAATTTTCTCTAAGATACCCAAGCAATTTCTTCAACCGGGCGTAGCAATTTCGTCAACGGCTAATTCTTTCCCATTAAAGCTAAATATTTTCAACATTGAGTGAGCTGCCAATATCTCGTACTCGTCCAATGATGGCAGTCCTAAATTCCCTTTGCAGTTCACATTGCTTTGGGTTTTCTGTGCCTCAGTTAATGGAAAAGCAACCCGAGATCTTCTTACCGCAGATTTTGGTTCTGCCTGAACGATATACGTAAGGTTAGAGATAACATGGTCCCCCAGCCTGATCTGTAATCGATGTGAAGCACCCCTGTCTGGTTTACAGGAAACTCACGACTCTGATCGTCGCAGCTAGTTACACCTATCTCACGGTCTAATCCATCCTGCGTGACTACACAATCAAAGAGACGTGGAGAGCATCAAGATTATGGGAGAGCAACCGATTAGCTATCCAAAGCGAAACGCACGGCAAATAAACACGTTTGAATTCGCAGCGAAAGTAGTTTGTATGCAACCATCATGGCATTCAAATCAATGGATCATCTTCATTCAATCGT
>APFE030191406.1:2005-45011 GCA_000404065.3 Pinus taeda
AAAGATTCTTATAGAATTGCACACTTCTCCCTTAGGAGGGCACTTAGGATTTTTAAAAACTTACCACAGGGTTAAGATGGAATTTTTTTGGGATGGCCTTAAATCGGATATTCAAAAGTTGTGGCGGAATGTTTGGTTTGCCAACAAAATAAAGTTGAAACAATTAAGACCCCGGGTCTATTACAACCTTTATCCATTCCAAGCCAACGTTGGGAGGAGGTTTCAATGGATTTTATCATAGGTTTACCCAAGTCTGAGGGAAAGAGCGTCATCATGGTGGTAGTTGACAGACTTACCAAGTATGCACACTTTTGTGCATTATCACATCCATTTAAAGCTAGTACAGTTTCTACTGCATTTATGGAAACAATTCAAAAGCTACATGGAAACCAAAGATTATTGTAAGTGACAGAGATCCCATTTTCACTGGAAATTTTTGGACAAAATTATTTTCTTCTCTTGGTACTCAGTTAGCTCATAGCTCATCTTATCATTCCTCAAATCGCATGGGGCAAACTGTAGATAGTAAACAAAATGTTTGGAAGGATATCTTCGTTGCTTTGTATCTGATAAACAGACACAATGGGTCAAATGGTTGCCTCTGGCTGAATGGTGGTATAACACTTCCTTCCATACAGCAACAAAATGACCCCATTTATGGCACTTTATGGGTATCAACCACCATCCATCACATCATATTTAAGAGAAAATTCTAAGGTTCAAGCACTGGAACATCACATCGAACATCAACAACAAGTCCTCCAACTCTTAAAGGATAACCTTGTGTTGGCAGAATAAAATGAAACAACAAGCAGATCAACATCGCAGCGAAAGAAGTTTTGTTGTAGGTGATTGGGTATTTCTACGGCTACAACCATATAAGCAAATGTCCGTCAAGCAAGCTAAGAAGGATAATGAATTATCACCAAAGTATTATGGTCCGTACAAGGTGTTGCAAAAGATTGGTACTATGGCATACAAATTGGAGCTTCCTGCAGCTTCTCGAGTGCACCTAGTTTTTCATGTTTCATGTTTAAAGAAGGTTATAGGTGACAAGCTCCCAGTTCAAACAATATTTCCAAAACTTGACGAGGAAGGGAAAATTATATTGGAACGGGAAGCAGTCACAGAAATAAGAACTCGACAGCTACGAAATCAATCAATTTCAGAGTATCTTATGAAGTGGAAGAACTTATCCGCTGAAGATTCCACATGGGAGGATGAGAATTTTATACAGAAGTATCCAGAACTACTCAAGCGTTGAGGACAACACTTTTTTTGAAGGAGAGGGGCATGTTGGGTCCCTATAATACTAGTGATTACCCCATTACTATGGTAGTTGTACCCGTTATTAATATTTTTGTGCCCCTATTGCCCCCATATTGTTATTACTGTGCCCCATAGAATCCCTCTATTGTTATTTTTGTGGCTTTATAT
The DNA here is from genome assembly GCA_000404065.3 of Pinus taeda. Classification (NCBI taxonomy): domain Eukaryota; kingdom Viridiplantae; phylum Streptophyta; class Pinopsida; order Pinales; family Pinaceae; genus Pinus; species Pinus taeda. The sequence goes on from APFE030191406.1 coordinate 3,443, forward strand.
TATTATTGTTAGGTCGACCGGGTTATATTGTGACTCATTAGACTCCTATATATAGAAAGGAGGTTTTGTCATTTGTATCATCCAAGAATTGTTAATTTATGTAATGTAAAGGAGGTTGCCCCCTCAAAGAGGCTGAATTCTAAGGCGTTGATCTATCTTTTCTATCTTTTCTTGAGTTGATTTCATAACAACCATGCACAAAAGGAAAAGTTACTTCAGCTAAATGGATTGGATGAGCAGAGATTGTAGGGCTTTCTCCACTCAGAGGTAGTCCAACTTCGAAGAAAAATATGGCATGACAGACACCTCAAAGAAAAACAATTCCAAGAAGGAGATTGGGCACTGCTGTATGATTCAAGATATAAAGATTTCAAGGGCAAATTGACGACAAGATGGCTGGGACCATACACAATAGAAAAATGCAATGAAAATGGTTCAGTCTTGATCCGGACCATCGATGAAGAAGCCATCCCCATGCTCGTCAATGGGCATAGGTTAAACATCTACAGGAAGCCCCTTTCCAAGCAGGAATTCATTGAGAATCTGAGTAAAATAGTGTTGGTAGTGGAGTAGGTCTCTGCCTCCACTCCACCCACACCTTGAGCTAAAAAAAAAAGGAAAAAACAGAAAATGAATAAAATATCCCTAGGTGAAAACCTCTTGGAAGTGCCGAGGGCAAGCAGTGAGGGTGAAAACCTCCTGGAAGCGCCCCAGCTATCTCATTAGAAAAAGAAAAAAAAAATATGTATATATATATATATATATATATATATATATATATATATATATATATATATATATATATATATATATATATATATATATATATATATATATATAGCTAGATATATAATTAAATTAAATAAATAAATAAAGAGAGAGAGAGAGAAAAAAAAAAAAAAAAAAACTTAACTTCTTTTGAATGCATTGCAGATTGCAGGAGGGTCACACAAAAGAAAAAAGACATGGCCAGGTTGCATACACCCTTGATTGCTCATTCCTCCATCACCATTGTCTTTTCCTAGGCCTTTGTCTCGCTGGTTCTGAAAATTTTGCATCCTACAAGAAACTTTGTGCATTCTACAGGAGGCTCCTATAGAAACTACAGAGAGCCCAAAATCAAGTTCAAAGAAGAATCTAAGGGCTAGAAATTTGTCTAAAAGGCCTGTGGACCTCCCTATCACCATTCATCCTCCTAATTCTCCATTCCATCCCTGCACACCCACATTTCCACTCGCTTTTCCTTCCCTGCACAGAAACCACAAAAATTTTGTTTCTTTCATTTTTAAACAAAAAATGATGATGAATAAAACAGTAGCATTCTTCATTTGTTTCTCACCTGATGTATTCCAGCTGTTACACCTTTCCTTCAGAACCTTTTACAACTGTCTCTTCAATCCCTGCTCAAGCATCAGCCAGAAATTTTAGAGAGAGAAGCAGCTACATGAAATCCTACAGGATTCCTATAACAGCTGATCCCTTTAAAAAAACAAGCTCTAGAGGCAGGGTCAGTGCAGCCAAGATGTATGCAACGTACAAGGAGCGGTGCCTGATCTAAAATCACCAGCATAAGCCACCAGTTCATAGGCCATGAGCACCAGCAGAAGCATCAATAAAAAAGCAAAGTTCCAAAGTCTGAGCATGCAGAGCATGGTAGAGACTAACAGGTAAGTGGCTAAACCCGTTCCTCTATTGCATGAATATTATTTAGGAATTACATGAACCATTGAGATGGTCATGATCAAATGAAATCAGTGGCCAGCTAACTGGCCACCCTTGTCCAGTTCGAACTACCCTCATTGAGTTTAAACAAGCTTCGTCAAATACAAACAGAAGTTCAGAAGACGTAGTCAGCACTTGTGGTCCATCAACTCGGGAAGAAAAACTCAGAACTGGTAGTAGTGGTAGCGTATAACGGGAATAATGGAAGTGATGGTGGGTAGGTGACATGAAATACCATAATGGCACTGTAGTAGGACCAACGGTCCAGATGGGGACAACGTACCCATCCTTCCACCTCACCTCATCACCGCAGATCACGCCATCAGCTTAAGTACATTGCGGTCGAAGCCTCCACAACCTTTTTTTTCCATTTGCATCGACGAGTTCTCAACTGTAGCAACTCACCTACCACCTTCAAAACATCGAACCGGTCATTCTCTGCCAGTTTTCAAAACCTTCCTACTTATCGGGCTCTACAAGAGCATTATCGCATTCTACAGGAGCAGGAACACCGTCTATAGGAGCCTTTCTACAGGAAGGCTAGAGAGCAGCTCTACAGAAGAAAAATTCAAAATTTTTGCCAAATTCAAGCTCAAAAAGAGGTAGGCTCAGAAACCCACTCTACATGTGAGTATATCTATATAAGGAGGTGGGATTAGAAGCAAAGTATTGGGTTGAAAAAAGGAAAGGAACGTGAGCACAAAAGTTTGCCTGTGTTTTTCTGAATTCTATATAGTCTCTCCATTTTCTTCTCTACACTAAAAGTCTGTCTTTTTCTTCCTTATATTCTCCTGTAAAAAAAGGGATGCAACCATAGAAAATCAAGCCTATGGAAAAAACGAATTTGCATTAGGAAGTCTGTTTATTCTTTGAGAAAGAAAAACATTGTTTTATATACTCTCTATTTTGTCAAGATATTGATTTCCTCCAAAATCCCGAGAATTAAATTTAGGTTGGAAACAGGGTTTGAAGGGAGGGAAAAATTGTAAATTGATGTTGTGAAAAAGGAAGAACATGAAAAATCCCTCTCTGGTTCTAGAAAGGCAAACCTCAACTATTCCTTTGTTTTCGGTTTTGAAAAGTTTGTTACCTTCCTCCTCACCTGAGCATTCCTAGCAATCACTAAAAACCATGATATGAGGTTTTATGAGAAAGGAGCCTTTGAACTCCAACAAATTGCATGAACACCCAGAAGTGGTAGCCCTCTTCACCAGGGCAAACTGGATGCCTTTCTTTGAGAAAATTCATGGGTATGATGAGGAAGTGACAGAGGAATTCTTAATGTCCTTAAGACCCCATTCAAAAACACATCCTACAGTCAGTTTCAGGGGTTTGACTATAGAGCTTACACCAAAATTTATTAGCAGAGTCACAGGTCTTCCACTTGGGCTCCCTTGGAGCAAAGAAGAAAAACCACTAGGACAAGTTGCTAAAAAGACATTTTTTTAGCTTGATGAACATCCTGTAGAGGATAAGAATGGGATCAGAAGGACAAGCATACCTCATCCATGGGGGGAGGTTAGCTACCAGATCATGAAATATATCTCTTGTGAAGGAAGATACGATATATTCTATGGTTATCACTTCAAATTATTGCATGAATTAAGATATGGAATGGACCTACCTGCATCTAGAAAACTCAGTCTGCCATATTTTCTCCTCCCGTCTTTGATAGAGTGTGGCACCAAATTAAATGCAGGGGTTCCAGACCAACTGGCCCACCATGGGCTCATTAAGTTTTTGGTAGAGGATGCCCTCCATACATACACCATCCCTATAGCCTAGGAAATTTTCAGGAATATGACTAAGGAAGATAACATAAAAACTCTCACAGATGACCTTAGTCCATCCAGCAATGAAGAGGAGGAGCAGAAAGAGGAACTTGAAAATGAAGTCCATGAGGAGGCACAAAATATTCAAGTAGAAGAAGAAAAAGAGGAAAAATAGGGAGAAGAAAAGAAAAATGACACAACCACAGTTGAACCTAAGGGAGAGAAGGAAAAAACATCAAAAGCAGAGAAGAGGAAGAGGACAAAAGCCGAGAAAAAGAAGACCAAGACAGCTCAGAAAAAGACTGCTATTGAAAAGGCAGAAACTCAGCAAGAAAAGGAGAAAACACCACTAGAGACAGTATAAATTAAAACAGAAACAACAGACACAGGCAAAACTGCAAAGGGTGAAGAAGAAAAACAACATGAAGAAGTGTCCCCTGAGACACTAGCAAGGGAAGCAGCAACTGTTCTTGCTGCATTGAGCACTCCAGCTAAGCAAAAGGGGAAAAGAAAAAGATAGACATAGATGTATTTCAAAGCCCGGAGGAGCACCAAAATCAAGGTGGGCAAGCCCCAGCCACCATCGAAAAAACCCATTATCATTGAGGATGCACCTACTGTGACAAAGGAGGAATCTCCCTCCAAAATCTCCATCACCTACGAGAGAGGGAGTCCTCAAACTTCCACCTGGAAGGAAAGGATCAAATTGGTGGACTCTAAAGCAGTCCTACATGAGGCACATGCCTCTCTACAGGAGACACTGACCAAGCTCAAAGAAACTGAAAAACTAGAAAGGAAGGCAGAGGGACAGTCCCAAGAGGAAGGTAAGGCAAAAAAAATACCAGAGCCTGGACCTCATCCTAACTTAGGCTCCTATTACAATCTTCTGGAGGGTGGGAAGATCACCCCACAAAAATTCACAGTACCTCTTTTCTTCGAACTAGAAAAGGAAAGAGTCAGGACCCACACCTGGATGCAGATTGCAAAATCTAGAGGAGTCAAAGATATAGGGCACATGGAAAACAAGTTGAGATAAATGAGCAGGGAGTTGAGCATGGTAAGGCACACAGAGAGCATCAGAAGAGCTCAACTATAGGAAGAAAATGAACTATTGAAAAAGCAGCTACAAGAAAGGGAACCTCAAGGAGGAAGTACGTTGCCAATATTGGAAGGATAACAACAAAAAGACGGACCCCGGGCAGATAGTGAGGTAGCAGAGAAACAAGAAGAAGAAGAAGAACCACAGACAGATAGTGAGACACTGATGAAATAGCAGCAAGAAAGAGAATCTTGGGTAGCAACTGAAGTGTTGATTTTGAAAAGGCAGTTGTAGGAAAAAGAAGCCCAGTTAGCCTGCATGGCCAACTAGGCAATGGAGGCATTGCAGTGCAGACAACCAGCTAAATCCTATGCACTGTATTTCAAAGATCAGTGGCTCCAATTCCAGATTAAGACATTGGCCCAGAGGGGCACAATCCCATTTCAAGATTATGGTCAGTTTATGCATTTATGTGATCATAGTTCAACCGAGGATAAAGCAAAGCTAGCAGAATTTTACCTACACAACATGGCACTTCCTAACATGAATTTATGGGATCCAAACGCTACATTGGGATACTTACAACTAGTGGCTATGGCTTCTTGGATGAGCCATGAAGAAAAGAGAGCAGTGGAAATTCAGAAAATAATGGCAAAAGAGCTAAGCGAGCCCTTGATGATAAGGGTAGAACCAGCAGAACCACTGGCTCTCATCTATGCCCACCAACACTTTGCAGCCAATCCTCAAGTTCTCCCTAACTATGTTGACAAGCAAGCACAAGCTATTGCTCATTTTGAAAGATATGGAGAGATTGTTTGGTGATGACTGCCTTCATGCCTACATGAGAAGGTGGAATACATTACCACATAGCTTAAGGATCAGGGAGTATCACTCCCCAAACAGAATGAAGGAGGCCATGAGGAGGGTGACCCTATATAAACACTCCATGCAAAACTTGAAAGCCAACTGGATTGGTCTTAAATTCAGTCCTCCACTGCTGTTAGGATTGTTGGAAGGAGTTAAGGAGGAAGAAGAATAAAAATAATGAGAGGAAGTGGACAGGAAAGCAGGTTTCCATCATAGAGAGGAAGGCATCACATAAGAGGCTTGGGATGTCAGGGAATCTGTCAGAGCTATTAAAGATGAAGAGCTAGATTAGTTGCTCAAAGGATGAGCAACCCATTTAGCAGGGGGTGATGATGAGCCCCATCAATGGGTAACTGTATGGGCTCATTCTGCCTATTATTTCAATTTAATCCACCATTCTCAATAGTTTTGTGCATGTTTTTGAATATATTTATGTCAATAGAGTGAATTGGGTTAGTCACTTTGCCAAGTAGTCTAATGAGTGTTTATTGCATATTTTTTTGGACAATTTTGGACAAAGACAAGGAATTTATGAGCAAATGGCAGCCAAAATCGAGAAAAATAGGGAAGAGGACTTGTAGGAGGGGTGTCTCCCTCATTAGTGACCCCTTTCCTTGAATCCTCCATCAACAACTCGGAGTACAAAGGCCCACATTGATGATTCCAAGGGGCAGCCGAGCAAGTCAAGTAGGACCGTTGTTATCTTCAGTTCTAGGAAGCCAACTTCCTTAATTTTAGGAGGATTGTTGGGAGTCCCCATTTGTATAAATAAGAAGGCTTCGAGCCTCAATAGGTTAGCCAGTTCTTAGTATATTTTCGCACTTTTGTTCAACATTATACTCATCTCATTTTGGAGCTCTTTTTAGAACAGTTTATTTGATGTAACTGCTATTTTTGATAATGAAGATGAACTAAGTTTTGAACCAGCATTGATCTTTTTCAGAGGGTTGAAGCTCTTGCATTAGGGCCCAACCCAAGCTACCCAACACCTCCTTTGTGTACTTATATGTTTTTGTTTCCATTCATGAGCTAATTTCTGTTGCATATACTCATTTTACTTCATTAGATTAGGTTGCTTTTGATGGTTAGAATAGTTGTTTTTGCTTCAAGTTGCTTAAGTAAGTTGCTAAAGTGACAGAAAAAGATCCAAAAAGGCTAACAGCGGGTCTTGATCTCCTATATCCCTCCTTGGGACTATGATTTGAGGTCAAGGCGCTATTACTGCCACCAAAAACACAGTTTTTGCTCTTCCATGCAACTGCTAGTGTGATACTTTGATTTGGAAAAGTTGATATTGGTTTAGATTTAATTTATTAGATCATTTTATGTCCTTTCACCATAGTTCTCTTGCATGTTTTTCTATTCATCAGGTATTGTTCAGCATTTTTCTGTTTTTAGGTCAGAAATTAGGTTAAGCTAGACAAAACTCTGTTTTTAGTTCTTGCTTTGGTCAGTTTCGAGAAGTAAGTGTGCAAATCTCTTGCAGGATATACCAACTCATCATTCCTCCATAAAACAATAAGTACCAGCTCACTTCTTGTAGATCCCCTAGCTCATTCGCCACATTTCGCCAATTTTCCCTAATTTTTGCATTGTTCTTCCATAAAGCTGATTTCTTGCCATTTGAGCAAATCCAACCATCTCCTTCGTCCCTGATCCTCCTTGACAAGTTATAGACCCATCAGCACCTTCATCTAGCCTTCATTTCCCCTTTCCCATCATTTTTCCACCTTCAAACCTCCATAAACCACTTTCGGCCTCCTCCTGTAGATCCTCCTATAGAACCTCCTGTAGATCCCCTGCAGCCTCCTGTAGAATTTCCTGTGAGTGATTTTTCGAAGTCTGCTCACAATGGAAGTCTTTAGAAGGGTACTAGGGGCTTCTTAGGACCTCTCCACACCTTCCTCACCATTTGCAAAAGCCAACTCCATCTTCCTTTGCCACCAAACCTCTGCACAGTCACAACCAGTCAAATTACAAGCATAATAATTCCACATAAAAATACTCAAAAGTACAAAAAGATGATTTCTTCTCATATCTCCTCAGAAGTAGCTTGAATAAATGAAATTTACCTTTTTAGTGTTCAATGGCACTCGCTTCATTAGTTTCCATCTCTTTTCTTGCAAAAATAGGGTTAGTGGGTAAATTAGGGTTTGCTAGGGTTTGCATTTCATTTCAGTTTTCATTCTCTTTCTGCAAGTAGAATAGCCCCTGTAGAGTTATTTTCCTTTCATCACAGTTAAATCTTCTTTTGAGAACTCGTATAAGTTGCCTTAAGCTCCTAGCGAACTTGCGTCAGCTGATCAAGTGACAGCCTGCAGTAAAAGTTGGTACGTGTGCATACAACACCATCACTTCCAAGTTTGTTACGAACTACCGGGTTCATAAAAGTAAAGAAGGAAGCCCGAGGAGTTGCAGAATTATTACTACAATACTGGAGCCCACCAGCTGCCTCCTTAATATGTGGGCCTAATCCTATCTTTGGAGGAGGCCTAACTCCCTCTCCCATTCTACCATTCCCAAATCGTTGATCTTTGTCCATTTGCACCTGTATGTTCCGCTTGTGCTCTTGTTGTTGTTCTAATGGCGGGTGTTATGCCGGCGTAACATTTCATCACCTAGCCTAACGTAATCATTTACCTAGCGTCACGGTCTAGCCAGTGATCAATCCTTCTTCCTTCTGTCCCGCCTTGTCTTGTCCCAACTAGGCTTTCTGTTGTAAATAAATCCGATCAATCATCAATCGGTGCTCTTTTTTGTTGAAGCATATGGTTTGCTATGATTTGCTCTTGTATCAGGAAGCAGACACCTCCTCCTCCTGCGTATATGAGAATGTTCTCGAATTTATTATTCTCAAGATTAAAGGTTATTCATTAGACTTGGAGAAGGAGTGTTGGAGAGTTTCTTAGCTTGGACTTGGGTTACCACTCAAGGAGAACCTTTCAACCTCAAGGCTATGGTTTTAAGCTTCCCCTCTATTCTTTAAACAATAATACAATTGTTGATTCATCTTCCCAAAATATATATGTTCATGTATGTATTGGTTTGGCATTCCTTGATCAGCTAAATAGGTTATTATTGGATTTTCTTTTGGTTTTGTTATGCTTTATTGTCTCTTGGTCACTTGTGCAGGTACATAAGAGCTGGAAGAAGCAAGAACAAGTTCATGACACAAGCGGTTTGAGGATCACAACAAAGGAAATCGGATTAGCATCAGAGCAAGGTAGGCCTTCTCTCTTGTTCTATTTTTCAATTATAATCTAGGAAGATGTCTAGTTGATTGTCCCTTCAGTTGCTAGACCCACTTATTGGGCTAGAGGGATCGTCTCTATCCGTAGAGAGGATTAACCTTGTCAACACTTCTTAGGGGGCAGGAACGATCCATGTGGATATTGGTGGCCACCCGCCTATTCCACCTAGACCACCTAGTTAGTTTCATTTGTTTCCTTGTTCATTTCATCATTTACTATTCTTAGCAGTTTTTTGGGTCCTAAACTTCTGGAGCAGTTTTGACCCCCTAAACGACATTTTTTTGGGGTTCGTGACAAGCCCATAGCCTATGGCTATGGGCCTTTGATGAAACATGTAGTACTCCGAGAGAGTTTTCCATCAAGGTATCATACATGCCAAATGGAGATAATATGACCAAGTTACGACCCTAGGAATTTGTCTGCCCAACTAACCCAAACTGGGCCCACAAACTCTTATTGTTACATCTCCTAGGGTTAGGAATATTGTGTTTTAGGGTTTTCTCATGTTTTCCAATAATAAATAGGCCCTTGAGCCTCATTGTAACACAGTTCGAAGACATGTAGCCACCACATCTCTTCTCAGAGATAAGCTACCATCACCAGAGCTATTTTATTTCCATTTTGTTTGTAACCATAGTTCAATATTTTTTCTATTAATGAAATGAAGTTTTTTCGGCTGCATCTCTATGTTTATGATAATATCTGTAAGTTGTTGCGTTCCTATTTAAGTTCAAATCATTGGTATCAGAGCGATCTACTCTTTCTCTATTTTTTTTTGCATGTCCCCAACGAGGTCAGGGTATAAGGAGTTAGGGCTTGATCTGGTTGAATCTGTTAACACTCAGGTTGTTCCCTTTGACTCCCAAGGGAATGGCTGCCGAGGTAACCACTAACCAATCTTGTAGCTATAGGTCCTAGTCTACCTGTAACCAGAGAGGGCTCTCTCTTATAGTTTTAGCTTTGTTTGATGAGTGTTTAGACTAGTTATGATTAGGATGCACTGTTTGTTTGATTTTGGTGGGTTGATGATTTCCTTTAGAACTGAAATATAGACTTACAGGACAGTCTGTTCCATTGGGCAATGGAGTCTGAGATATTAGTGCTCTAGGAAATGGATGTGTGGAGACAAAGTGTTGCTGCAGAGCAAGTTAGGCATGTGTTAAAACAATTTATCAGATTTGTTGGTGAGAAGTGGAAAATTAGTAAGTGAAAGGCAATTAAGAATCTTCCACTATGCTAATGAAGAAAACATGAAAGTAATGCTTAAGAGCAGTTAAGAATTCTTAAACAGTATTCACCATGTTTAGGATAAGTTTAAATATGAGCAATTAAGAATTCATATCTATGGCTAATCCAGAAGAAAACATATTTAGAAATAGAGATTGAGCATAGGGTGTTCGGACCAAATCCTAAGCTATTCTTTTTCTCTATTTACCAAGATTAAGAAACACATGAAATTATGGAATAACAGGAAACACATACACAGTTAAGAGAAAACTTATTGATTCAGCAAATGACACAGGAATTCTGCAACAACACAGAGCTTTACATATCCATCTCAAATAGCATTGACACCAGCAATCTCCATCAGCAATTTTATTATCAAAAAGTCTTCAGTATACATCAGAGCTCTTCAGGAAGAATTCTATTACAACCGACCCTCAATGCGTTATCTGAGGGGATATATATACAAAAATAGGGTATGAAATATCTTAGTGGAGAGTTATGGTGCAATAAATTGCACCACCAACTCTCTTACAAAAAGTAAATGTTACATAAATGTGACATTAAATGTTGAGATAGCTGACATTCCTTTGTCAGACAGATTTGACTTTTTGGCTGTAAAAATAGGCGGTAGCAGTGCTTTAAATGCTGCGTTCATTCTGGCCTGATATTTGAGTGGATTGCTGAGTCACCTGTATGTTGCTTGCTGTACTTGTGTGCTGACCTGTTTCTGTTGACCTGTTCTGCTGATCTGTATCAAAAAGGCAAACAAGCAAAGTGGAATTATCTAGGCAAAATTTCCAACATTGCTTGCCACCAATCAGCCGGGGGTAGCTGATGTCTTCTCATCTTCACCACTGTCTCATCTGCCTCTGTGTGTCTATAAAAATTAGGAGGCACCTCAAATAGATGATTAATCTCATGCTCTATGAAGAATAGATTCTCCAGCTTGTCATAGAGGGTCTGCCCAGATGGAGGCCATGTTTCTTCTGTGGAGCTGCTGGAGGCTGTGATCTAGTTTTCTACATAGCTGTTGACCCTTGTCATATACTGCTTATATGGCAGCAGTTGTCCTGTACCAGTTACTAGGCTTGGAAGTCCTTTATCCTGCAAAATAGCCATTTTGGCTCTGAATTCATCTATTTCTGCTTTCATTTCCTGGCACTTCCTCTCTAGTGTCTGGGTGAAATTCCTCAACGTTAGTACCTTTTTGGCAGTGAGGAATGTCTCTGTCCTGTTGGTTATTTGTAAAGCAGCAAGTTCTTCCCTAGTGCGGTTATTAAGGAAGTGAATCATTTTGGTGGCCTGCTCAGGCATTATTCCCAGGGCTATCTTGGCTCTCTGAATCTCTATGTGAGCTATTTCTATTAGCTCCACCTGTTCAAAAATGGCTTGAATGGACCTCCATTGGTCCTGCATGGATTGGCAAATCTTGGCCCAAATAATCCTTTTTATTTCTGCTAGGGTGTTGCCTAGCATTAACTCCTTTTCTAGCGTTTTTACTTTGGCCTCCAAGGCCTTTATTTCCCTTTGTTTTTCTACCACAGTCATTTTTGACTTGTCATAACTGGCCTCCAGCTTGGCCAGTTTTTCCTTGGCAGCATTTATTTCTGTGAACTAGCTCTCCAGCTCTTTGACAGCCTTCATTAATTCTTCCATGCTCAGGCTGGATTCTGTTGCTGCTCTGGCTTCTACAGTTGCTCCAGTTGCTGATGTGGCTATGGTAGGTGCTGGAGCAGTAGGAGGAGCTGTAGTTATTTGTGCTGGAGGGGCAGATTGGAGGTTTGTTGAGGTCTGTGGTGGCTGGGAGGCAGATTCCCCTTGCTTGTCCTGCATAGCTTTTTCCAATTCTGCCTCCATCTGTAATATCCTCTGGTTCATGACCAGGAGCAACTCCATAGCATTATCCACTTGTTTTTCTTGGACAAGCTCTGCTGTGTCAGGATGGATAGTAGGAGGCAATTTTGCCTGCCTCCTCAATGCAGCTATATCATCCTCCTTTTTCTTTATAAGGGCTCTGACACCCTTTGGATCTTTTGGGTCATGCCCCAAATCAATTATTATATCCTCCAGAGTTTTTATTCTGTTATCTTTGGCGGAGGAGGACAACCTCTCCAAATCGAGCTGTCTGTTTGTGTTTTTTAGTGATTCCTTTAGCTGATGGGCCAGCATTGCCCTGTCAGCAAGTGTTGCATACACCATCTCCCCAGTTTGCTTATGTAGCTCAATTTGATCCATGGGGTGTATGTCTTTGGAAAAGACCTCTAGATTAGTCTTGTAGTAATCTGCTGTGGTCTTTGGGTCTGGGATCTTGGGCCTTAGATGAGTGAATATCATATTTTCTTCTTTGAGATCAAAGGCAACCATTAATCTTTGCTTCTTGGCTGGGGTTGTGTTGAGGAACTGCTCATATAGCTGCACTCTTAGCAGCTCATTTTGTGCCTTGATCTCTTTGAAACCCTCTTTGACTGTGGCTGGCTTCTTGCCCTGCTGTCTGGAGGAAGATACCTCCACGGTGTGCTGCTGAGCCTGTTCCAACTGAAATGAGCTAGTGGCAGTATGTTGGCTTGTCTGTTTTTCCCTGCTGTGGCTTTCTACCAGCTCTTCACTTATGTCTCCCTCAGCCTCAGGGTCTATTCTCGGCCTCTTGGCCTCTGGCTGCTGTGATAACCCTGTGGGAGGTGTGGTTTCTTCTCTGTCCCTCTTCTTCCCTCTCTCATCATTTAGAGGGGTCTGCAACACTAGGTTTTGCATTTGTTCAATTTGCAGGGGAGGGGCCTGTCCTGTTTGCTGGTCTTTTGAAGCACTAGGCTGCCCTGTTTCTGTCTGCTGATGTTCATCCATCTTCTCCTTTCCTTTTGTGGTGGATGTTGTAGCTAGAGCCTACTGGATGTCCTGTGTTGTTGGGGCAGTAGAGGTGCCTTCACCTGCTTGGACTGTTTGCTTGGAGACATGTTGACAAGAGTCCAAGTCAAGAGTCTTTTCTAAGTCCTTTACATTTTGCTCCATTATTTCTTCCTGAGTCAATTCCTCTACTATTGACCCAGGCACCCATTCATCTTGATTAGCAAAATGTTGTACTTGAGGGAGTGGGGCATGTTTATAGGCTAGTAGCCTATATTTAACCCTCCTTGCACTGATGAAACCTTCAGGGTCATAAGGGACCCACCAAAAACTTCTCTTAAGTTTGAGTCGCTGCCCTAGTATTTGGTCAGCTTCTTGCCAACCATCTTTTTTGTTCATTGTAAATGGGCCTAAGTGATCTCTGAATTTCAGATTGGCCTTCTTCTTGGCACTGTGAAAGTGTGTTAGGTCGGAGTTTATAAGCCGCCTATAATACTCCATAGCAAATAGCCTCATGGGGACATACTTTGGGAGCCTGTAGGGACAGAGCTCACAGCCATAAATTCTGATGACAGAGTGGTTTTGGTACAAGTACCAATCACTAATTTTGTAGCTTCTGGATAGCTGCAAAATCTTCTGTATATCCTTGGATAGTCTCATAGGAGGAGTCCTCTTTAAGAGGTAGATGACTGGATATACAAATTGATCAATGAACTCACAGTATGAGTAGGGGGAATTCTGGACTTGGTGGAAGATTGAGGACCAGAAAATCACAGACCTTCTCTCACCCTGTGAGTCTAGCTTCTTGATTGAGCATTGGAAGCTATCTGTCTGGTAGTACAAGAATAAGTGGTAGATATATGAGGAATATTTGAATATTGCTTCCCTGTCCAGCCTTGTCAACTGATCATGTATCTTGATGGCAATGTTCTTGGCATAGTTGTATTTCATAGCAGGGGGCTTCATAAGGCTGTATGCAGAGAGCATGACTAGCACAGTTATATCAACATGTTTGTTTTTGGTGAACCCCAGCACAGAGGTCAACATGTCTATCAATAGCTTGCCAACTTCATTGAAATCTTCATATGAGAAAGGAGGTGGCCCAGAGGGCTGGCAGTCTGCCTTCAATTTCCTGGCTATGGCATCAATGTCTGAATCAGAAAGTCTGGAGCCCACATCCAGCAAATAGTCCATGGATAAGGGGTATAGTAACTGAGTCTGCTTGTAGTTGAGCATCTGGTTGATGGAGTCTGGAGTTATATAGAAGAGGATGCTCCCAGATGGAGACTTCACAGCCCTGAGCTTCTGGTCATAGTTCTCTGCACACAGATGGATGATTTCTGGGAAAGTGTTGACAGAAGGCAGAAAGTAAGTGGGCAGATTAGACTGCCAGACCCCATACAGGTCACTGTTGTCCAGGTGACTGTTTCTCAATTGACAATATGTCTGCAAATGATTTCTCTCTGCCACAAAATCTGTGATGAGAGCATCATCGTCCACCAAAGGTATAGCCTCTAGCTCCATGTTGGGTGGATTTATGGGCAAAACATCCAGAGCAGCTGAAGTTGCCATTGTCTTGGTTTTTGCTGGTGGTTTTACTGTGTGCCAGGCTTGGTGTGAGTTCTGAGGAATGATCTACTGCTCTCTGTTTGCAGTGAGCAGTTTTGGTAGTTCAAGGGGGCTGTCACAGGCTTATTTAATCTGTGGGGCACTCTGTTTGAGGAAACAGAGTGTTTTTGAGCTGGTTAGCTGGTTACTTGCAAAGGAGTGCTTTAGCAGAGGTGAGGGAAATATCAACTCATTTGTTCCCACCTATAGCTTGGCTCTTTAGCTGCTTTTTGTGAAAAACTAGGCAGGTTTTTATCGCGGGTCACGGGTTTCCCTGAAATTTCTTTTGTGCAGGGGTTACAGAGGTTTCTCTAGTAGTTTTCTGAGGTGAATTTCAGCAATGTGGGTTCTTAAATTAAGTTGTATTGAGCAGGAAATAGGATTTGTATGAAGAACAGGGGACAAAAGGATGTCTACGGTAAAATACCTGTTTTAATGGCATACGGGCATTTGCAGCGGTCGAACTGGCTGAATTGTGTGCGGTTGAGTCGACAATGGGGGCGGCAACAATTCTAGCAGATCACTTTTGCTTTTCGACCGTTGGAATTTGAATTTCGCCTTCAGCGGAGCTCCGGGTTGTTTTGCAGAAAATGATAAGAAATAACAATTTTCACGCCTTTTTATGCATTTCGGGTGAATTGGCGCCTTTTTGTGATGACGTCAAGCTGACGTCATCATGGGGCCCGGTACGGAAGAGGTGATGTGGGCGCCCAGGTGGCATTGACACGGTGGCAGGGAGGACAGGGCAATGCGCGGGGCAGGGGTTACGTGGAGGCACGGCAGCGGAAAAGTGGGGTGACGTCACGCTGACAAAGCGTGACGTCAGCGTGAAGGGTAGGGCGGTAAGCGGTCTCCCCGGCAGGCCCTTAGGCGATAAGCGGTTTGGAGGGGGGGCAGCGAACAACTCCCGCGCCTGACGCGTGGCAGGGGTACGGCGGCAATACCGCCCATCCCCCGGACGCAAAAGGCCGGGCAGCTTTGTGGGCGGATCGATCGCCCACCGTTGGATGATGGGGCGGGAGATCTGACGGCTAGCGGCGATCGGGATATGCCGGCGCATTAAACAGCGGGGACCCGCCCGTTTAATTTAATAATTGTTTAATAAATGGGCGCGGGGGTTTATAACCATAGGTTTTTGGGTTTTTTGGGGTTTATTTGACCGCGCTTTTTATCAAAGTTTATTATTTCAAACTTTATAAAGAAGGGTTTAGGGCGGAGAAAGGGGAAAGAGGGTTATTAAGGGCGGGGAAGGTGCTTTCGCCTTTTTTAACCATAGTTTTCTTGAATCCATATTTGTTTAGGAGGGCTTAGGGCTAATACTAACCCTTGAGGGGTTAATATTTCCCAAGGAAGGGATTTATCTCCAACACTGGGGGAAGGGGGAAATTGGGGAGCTGTAACATAGGTTAGTGATTAATATGGTTTATGAGGTGAGTGAAGGGGTGAAACCAAGTAAAATGGAACTTGACTTAGGGTATTGAGGATAGATGAAAATGATACAACAAGGATGTTTTTACACAAGAAATGTGGCTTCTTTTCATGCTTGAACTCCATGGTTTGGCCAAGTGGTTTGTGATGTAAAGGAGTAGGACTGGGGACCTGAGTAGATCTCAACGCCCCTGGGGATGTTAGTAAGAAATGACTTCTGGGGGAAAACTGGGGAAGTTAGTCATGCTTCCAGTGCTTGTCCTTCATTCTTTTTCTTTGATGCCCACACCCTGACTGGCACAAGTTTTTTGCACTTAATAGGCCAATTGGTGATGGCCCTCCATTTCTGCAACCTCATCTACCTACCCCCCTACTTGCCTAGCATTTTTGTTTCTTCTTGGAGGGTGCATTTAGACTTGCAAACCCTTCATGTGCCTTTTCTTTTCCATTGGCTTTTTTTTTTTTCCTTTGATGTCCTATCTAGTACTACCCTTATTTCTTCCAAGGCCCCAGATTAAGCAGTTGGGAACCTTAGTTTCTCTGCCTAACTACTGATCTGCCAAGATTAAACAGTTTGGACAGATTTCTTTCTCTATTCTACAACCAAAATTGAAACATGGCATGATCCAGATTAGACTGTGGGATCATCCATCAAAACTTTAATAGGCCTGAAGGCATGTACACACCTTGTCTTTCCTTGAAAAATATGGGATCTTTGTATCAGCAAAGTAGAGCATATTTGGCATTTAAAATTTGCCAATCATGAAATATGAAACCTATTGGTATAGGTATCCAACAGAAACGTCAACAGAATGAGCATGAAACTGTGGATAATCCGGATCATGCCACTGCAAGAGTAAGTTTATTCCTTTATCCAACCCTGGTAGATTAGCTATGGAAAATGGGTCTTATGGAGTTTTATTTAAGTTTTTCACAATCCTAAAAATTGAAAATGCTGGCAAGAATGAACTAGCCCGGGCTCGAGAAAATCCACGAGAGAGTGAATGGAGTTTTATTTAAGTTTTTCAGACTCCTAAAAATTGAAAATATTGGCGAGCATGAACTAGCCGGGGCTCGAAAAAAATCCTCGGGATAGTGAATGGAGTTTTCTTTAATTTTTTCAAACTCCTTAAAATTGAAAACATCGACGAGCATTGACTGATCTAGGCTCAAGAAAAATCCATAGAATAGTAGTAGTTAGGTGACTTCTTAATAAAATGGAAATGGAAACAGGAAATGAAGGTCAGCTTCATCCCGAGAAGAGGAAGATATCCAGCTCTAAAATGATTTTCCATTACACAACCTTGGAACCTAATCAGTGATTTATTGTGCTTCAGCTTCCACCTCTTCCATTGCAATTTTTGAATTCTTGTGCTAGTTTGTGTTGTTCATTTCCTTGTTTGTTCCAATAAATGGATTCATATACAGCATCAACAATTATCATTATCTACTCTAGCTAGACATTTAGAATGAGTTAAGTTACAAGAGGAAGCCTATAAAAATATCAATTTGGAGATTTCACTAAGACATCTACATTCATCTGATACTAAAGAAGTTCGTTGTGTTCATCAAGTATTGAGGAAGCTCTTTGTGTTCATCCAATACTGAAGCTCTTTGTGTTCATTTGGTACTGAAGGAGCTCGCTGTCTTCATCCGGTACTGAAGAAATTCTCTACGTTCATTTGGTATTGAAGGAAATTTTTTTATGTGTAATATGGTAATGGAGGTATAAAATCAATATTTTTACTTTTTACTATTAAGGATTCATATTAATTGTGCAAAGACATATGATTATCCTTATTTTTATCACCCTTTACTTGCTAGTCCTATCCTAATCCTAAACTATTTACCTTCGAAAAAATCCTTTTGTGTGATCAAATGGGATGGTTATGGTAATGACTAACTAAAGTACTAATACTAATCTTAGAAAGCATATTATCCCTTGTTCCACCTTCATGGGTCGTTAAGGTAATGATGATCCCACTATTTCATAACCGTGAATGTGGATGGTGACAAGAAGGACTAACAGAACTTTGATGTGAACCGTGTCATACCTATGTACCTGACCACAACCGATGTATGATATCTAATACCCATTCCCGTAAATACAATGTCAGATATGGAAATAACTTCTGAACAAGTTCTGCATACGACGTATCATTTCCATATACACCACTCATTTACCAATTATACAGACATTGTAGTCGTTATCATTCTCCCTTTGAATTATAAATGCCCCTCTAGATGGCTTCGTCATAAATATGAGCATTATTTCCCTTCTTGCTTTGCCTTCAGTACTATGTGTAACTAATTCCAATACCCTTGTATCCCCATTCACTAAACTTTGTGTCAACCATTTTCGTTACTGTGTGTGTTGACCATCTCTGATACTGTGTATGTCAATTTCATTTGATACTCAGTAAAACTACTTTCGGTACACTGTGTTAAGTATATTTGGTACTCGTTTACTTTGTCTTGTACCAAACCCCTCCAAGTTCAAGACTTGTTTTCACTGCGAGAATGGGGGTGGATAGGCACGAACCAGAATTCCAGTCTTACAGAGAGACTGAGGAGTATAAATCGTGTAGGGAGAAGCTTAACCAAGCTGGGTGGACTTCGTTCCTCAGAAAATTTAAAGGGTATCATGAAGATGTTTCTCTTGATTTTAGTCAACATTTTGATGGTGAGAATGTTCAGTTTGGGGTTTTACAGTTTAAAGTGACCAAGGCCACCATAGCAGAGGCCATAGGTTTACCATCCACATAGGAGAAGTATTTTAAAGGTGCAACCATCAATAAGGAGATTTGTCAAAAATTCTTGACTCTAGAACACTAGCCCCGAGACTCGACTAAAGGCATTCTGAGAAGTTGGGTCAAAGAAGAGTATCGATTAATGCTTAATGCTCTACAGAGGTTTGTGACTTGTGAGGGTAGGTATGTTTTTACCTTCCTTTATCATTTGAGACTTTTGTTGCATTTTGAGGGAGGTCTTGAAATGAATTTTCCTTATTTTCTATGAATGAGCCTAAATAAGATGGCCAAAGGAATTAAGTCATCGTCTAAAAATGTTCAAACTAGTATTTACCTCCATGGGTTAATTAAACTGTTAGTTTTCCATGAAATCAAGAAGTAGGGGCAGTGACTAGAAGAAATTTCTAGCACAACACTTTTCTCAAGAAAAAGGTTCCCAACACATGGAGGAAGGCCTACCAGAAGAGTGCACTAAGGACATTGACAACAAAGAGGAAAGCAGTGAGAAGCATCAGAAGAAATTAAAGTCCAAGGAGGCTATTGACAGCCCAAGTGCATCAAGGTCTGTCAACAAGTTAGATAAGGGTGAAGTTGAAGGCAAGAAAGAAACTTCTACATCAACAGGCAAGTCTTCAAAGAGTATTTCTCCTCTTGGTTTCCAATGATGTTTGATCCAATCACACAAGGCTTTTTCTGTGGGCCAAAGACCCATAAAATTGCATATGACCGTATATGCTCCCTGAAGGCTTGGGTCTCAGGATCATTGATCAATGTTGTCGGTATCATCATTTTTTTTTACTTACATGGCCCTATGGAGCCTTTTGACTTTCGTTGTTGCTACTAATCTATTTGCTTTCATGTCGGGCCCTTGTCTTCCTTTATTCTTTGTCCTTTCCCACCTACTTCTATTGAACCTTGGACATTCTCTGACATAAAATTTTCTTGAGCCCCAAATATTGCATCGAACCCCTTCCCTTTATCCATTACCACATTCTAATAGGAGGGAGCCTCGTTCCCTCCCCCTTTGAAAACCATCTGCGTCAAAACCTAGGTATTGCTTCTCAGAAAACCCTTGCTTCTCTCGAGAACCAGCGCCCGTCCCAAATACTCTCTCTCTCTCTCTCTCGATATATATATATATATATGTGTGTGTGTGTGTGTGTATGTATGTATATATTAACATGTATATTGAAATATTAGATTTATAATCCTCTTTTTTTTATTGGTTCTTGATATTTTTTAAGTTTTTCCCCGTGGAAAAATCATAATTTCTATTTTGATGAAAATGAAATTACATGTAGTAGGTGCCTGAAGGCATTAACAAAAGAGACCATTTTCTAACAACCTTTCAGTCATCAATGTTTAAGAGTTATTTTTTTGTTTGCTAATGCAAGAGTCGTGCCTTCTATTCAAAATGTTCAAAGGGTAAAATTACATAAAATACAACCAACCTTAAGATAAACCTTTTAGACCAAGGTGAAAGCTTCACCAACTAGGTCCTAAAGACCCAAACAACAGACTCGTAGTAACTCAAATCTTAAAATAAACATTTCGTGAAAGGTTAAAAGAATTGGACCCACCAACATGCACAAAAATATACCCTGACCCACCAACTTGCATACTTTTCCTTGACCGTCGATTCTCCTCACCAGATCCAACGGCGGAGGATAATATCACATGACCTAAAAGCACGGAGAATTACCGCGCAATAACCGACCTGGACCCACCAACATGCACGCTTATTCTTGACCATGGATTCACCTTTCTTGATCCTACGGCTGAGGATCATGTCGCACGAGCCAAAAGCACCGATAACTACCGCGCAATGAGGGCGGTATTCTCTCCCCTCCCTTGGCCCCGTGTTGCTTGGTGAGTAGAATCGCTCCCAACTCCGAAATACCGCTTCCGGCTCGAAGGGCATGCGAAAAACTAGAAACCACCCTGAGAGTGGTATTGCCACCGCAGAAAGTAATGCAAGGGTTTTGAGTTTGCCGAGAAAGCCTAGACTCCGTCCCCTTGCACCATCCCATCTCCTTGGGTGCATAAACCAAAGGGAGATGCAAATCCATCCGTCCAGTTGTCCATCTGAGAAACATCATCTACCGAGCAAATTCCACCCGAGACTTCTGGGTTTGCGCTTACCTGGGTTGAGGAAGCAGACAGAGACCTGCATCCCAAATATGACCTCACGTTTGAAGTAACACCTCATAATGAATCCAAATCAACTAGACCTCGTCTCTGTGGCTCTGTTTTGAAACATCATACTATCCTCATCCACCTGATCAAGACACTGCTCCCTTAATCTATTCCGAGGCATCTCTTGCCAACTAAACTTGACCCTGCTTTTGGTGTAGAGCACCCCTTGATTGGTCAGAATGTTCGCCAATTTATTTGTCGTCCTTCGCACATGAGTAAAACTCACGGTAAATAAGTGTAGGAGGTGAAACTGAATCCTTTGAAAGACCTAAAGTAGCCTCCAGTGTTTTAAGACTTTTTCCGGCTCCGTGCCACAACAGATTCTCTTGACCGAATTAATGATTAACTCAGAATCAACTTCAATTATTATATTCTGGAGATTATCCTACTTCAGGAATTCTAAACATTGCTAAAGTGTCATTAATTCTGCCATATTGTTAGTAGCTCTTCCCAAATGGCAATGGAAAATAAAAAGGATGCAACCATTTTCATCCCTTAACACCCCTCCAAAACCAGCAATACCCGAGTTGCCAATTGAGGCCCCATCAATGTTGTATTTCAAAAAACCCTCGCAGGGAGGATGTCGGTAATCTTGCGTATTGTCCAGTTTCATTACCTTCCTATCCATGCCCTGTGGTATAAGCCCCTGCATACCCAACTGAAGAAGTATTTGCATTTCAGCTTTTGAAGGTGGATTCTTTGGGGAAGTTCACACTAAAGTACCTACCATCTCCTTAAGTTGTCTTAAGATTTGCTCAATAATGCGTTGGGAGGAACTTTTTTCATTTTTGAATATTTTGTTGTTCCTCTCTTTCCAGACATTCCATATTATGAAGCTTGGAGTTAAAGCCCAAGCTGAGCGAAGAAATCCATAATCAGAGAAGTTTTGTCTCCAGTTATTTAGGGTATTGATAATGCTTCCTTTGTCCCTGTATGTCTGTTGGAAAATTGTGGCAAAAGTATCCCACAACCTGGGGGTGAAAATGCAATTATTGAGAAGGTGCTCCATTGTTTCCTCTTGGGCTTCATAGAGCTAGCATCTAGAAGGTCCTAGAACACCCCTCTTCTGAATGTTTTCCCAAGTCAGAATTTTCTTATGATGTACTAGCCACATGAAGAGTTTGATTTTCATCCATCCTTGATGTCTCCATAGGTTCTGCCAGACCCTGTCCTGTACATTGGAGTCCATCTCAAGAATTATACGCTTTGCCTCCTTAAGATTGAAGGTACCTTCATTATTGTTGCCCCATCTAAGTTGGTCATGCCCCTCTGAAACTAAATTTTTCCTTTGGTCCAACATTGTCAGAAGTGCCTCAACTTTTGCTTTCAAGGGGCTATCATCCCTGTAGCCTACATTCTTCCAAGTTCTCCATTTTCCTTCACTATTGGTTTGATCCCAAAAGTCTTTTACCCTAAGTAACCCTTTGGTATCATTTTCTTTCTTGAGGTCCAGAAAGTCCTCTCTTAACAATGTAGGTTCTTGTTGCCATTTATCCTCCCAAAACAAAGCAAGATCTCCCTCTTTGATTTCCCAGAAGCTATCTTTTTTGTACTAAGCCTCTATTCTCCTAGGCCAGATGTAGGAGCCTTTTATGATGCCAGTCATCCTTATGTGATCATTATCTTGCCAAGTACTAGCGTATTTTTCTTTCCAAATTCTAGCCCACTGAGCCTTTGGATCTTTTACCCAACGCCACCATAATTTTGCACCTAAAACTTTGCTTAGTACTTCTGGATCATCCATTCCAAGACCCCCATGGTTTTCAGGTTTGTAAATCTTATCCCAGGCTACCAAGGCCCATTTCTTTCTCTTCTCCCCTTTACCCCAAAGAAAGTCTCTTTGAATGGTTCTAAATTGTTGCAAAACTCCTTTTGGATCTGGAAGGGCTGAAAGCATGAAGACGGGGATTGATTGAAGTACAACTTTTGTAAGCACCAACCGACCTACCAAGTTTAAACATCTAATAGTCCATTTCCTGATTTTATCGTGCATCTTATTAATCATCGGCTCCCAAATGCTCTTGCGCAAAGGTTTATCAGTTAGAGGAACTCCCAAGTATTTGGAAGGACGGACATCCCTTTGGAAACTCAAAATTCTGGAGATATTTCTCTGAATAGCAATATTAGTTTTAAAGAAAAAAATATTAGATTTGGAGAGATTTACTTCCATACCTGTAGCCATGGCAAAGTCACACAGGATTTGTTTATAAGCTAGTGCTTCTTTGACCGTGGGGATTCCCTGCAGCATAGTATTATCAACAAATTGTTGATGGGTCAAAGCCTGTCCAATCTCAAAAAGTTGGAGACCCTTGATGTTACCAACTTCTTTCGCATGCTTGATATACCGACCAAGTCCTTCCATCATGAGGATAAAGAGAAAGCGAGAGAGCGGATCTCCCTACCTGAGGCCTCTTGAAGGAGTAAAAGTCTTGGAAGGAGAACCATTAACCATAATTGAAAAGATAGAAGAAGTTACCAGGGCCATAACCCATCTTACCCAATTATGAGCAAATCCAAAGGCTAGAAGGATCTTCCTGATATAGGTCTAATTCAACTTATCACAAGCTTTGGCTAGGTCCAATTGCATAATCATTCTGACCTTCCTATTGCTTAACAATGAATGCACCACCTCATGTGCTTGAATGATGTTATTGAGGATTTGTCTACCCTCCACATAACCTGATTGCTCCACAAAAACTAGAGTAGGAAGAAGGGGTTTGAGTCTATTGGCAACAACTTTGGATATTATCTTGTACACAACATTGCACAAAGATATGGGTCTAAACCTGTCTGGAGTCTAAGCATTATCTTGTTTGGGGATCAAGAAGATGAAGGAAATATTGAGCACCTTCAAAATGGTTCTATTCATCCTGGAATCCTCCACTACATTCAGAATATCTTGTTTAACAATGTTCAAGCAAGCTTTAAAGAAATCCACATTGAAACCATCAGGGCTTAGCGCTTTACCATTCTACATTTCTTTGATGACCTCACTAACCTCCTCTTTAGTCATTGGTCTATTAAGATTGAAATTATCTTCTCTTATTACTAGCTTAGGTATATGCCTTGTTAAGTCCCTGATAAAATGATCTTTGTCTAAAATGGTTTCCTTTGCTATACCTCGAAAGTGCTAAACTAACACAGTTTCTATATCTTCATGGGAATTAAGTAGATGACCTCCCTCGTCCTTGATTGAAGAGATCCTATTTTGATATATGTTCGCCATGGTGGATCTATGGAAAAATCTAGTGTTTCGTTCCGCTTCTTTTAGCCATTGAACTCTAGACTTTTGTCTCCAAAATATTTCCTCTTGTTCACATAAGTTCTCCCAGCCTTGATGATGTTTGATGACTTGATCATTTATGACTCTATCAAAGCCCTCCGTGATAAGGGCTTGATTGAGTTCGTTCATTTTGTCTTCAACAACTTTTTTCGCTTCAAAAATATTGCCAAATTCATTCTTGTTCCAATCTTTAAGTCTGAGCTTAATGTGCTTTAGTCTTTTGTGTAGCAGAAACATTCTCGTACCCTAAATATGTAGATCTTCTATCCACCATTTTGCAATGTTGTTGATGAAATTTGGGTGGGTGAGCCAGATATTCTCAAATCTAAAAGGTATGTTCTTGGGGGTACCAATACCCTGAACCTCAAGTTGTACAGGCCAATGGTCCGAGCCTCCAAAGGGGAGAATTCTCGCTATCATTTCCTTGTCGATGAGCATAAGGTCCTATGGGATTATGAATCTGTCTAACTTTGAGGCTACTTGAGACTCTCCCCCTCTTTTATTGTTCCATGTAAAGAGGCCATTACTCATATCAGTATCAACTAGATTCATATCATCTATAAAAGTTTGAAATGCTATAGAGTCTTTTCTTAAAGTCCTGGTTCCCCCTTTTTTCTCCGAAAGTAATTTGATCATGTTGAAGTCCCCACCCATGATCCATGGTACTCCCGCGTGTCTATCTCTTAATTCCACAAGGGAATCAAGAAATTTAAGTTTATCATCCAGTGTTTGGGGGCCATAAACATTCATGACCAGATAAGTCTCCCTATCTCCCACAGGCTGAATAACCACTGATAAATAATTCCTAGATGCCTCAGCATCTATTATGCCAATCTTTTGGGGGTTCCAAAGAGTGAGTATGCCTTCTGTTGTATTATCTTCTTTGACTTCTAGAAACTCAAATTTATTAAGCCATTTGCTGTGAATTTCTTTTATTTTTTGAATGGAACATTTAGTTTCCTGGATAAAGATCATATCCAAAGCTTCTTGTTTCATTCTATTGCTAAGTATTCTTTGTTTTCTTTTACTACCCAAACCTCTGATATTCCAAGATGTGAACTTCATTATGAAAGATTTGTAAAGGAGTAGCTGGTAAGGTCTTTCATCTTAGCTGAATCTATCATTAGAATTCCACATTCCATCAATAACTCATTCTGCTTTTTCCTGCCTCTTTTCTTTCTTGGGTTTCTAGGAGCTAATCTTGGTGTGGTTTTCATAGTTTTCACACCTTCATTCCCCTGCCTTTCATTGTTTCTTTGCCTTTCCAGCCCTTTAGCCTGAGTTTTCCATAGGAACAACTGCTATACTCTGTTGAAATCTTCTTGAGGTAGTGAGTCTTCCCCTCCCATGGTCCCCTGTTTCAAGAACCCTTCCAGATCTAGGTGTTCTCTATTAAGAATCTCCTGCAGTTCATGATCCTCCATTTCCATCTCACTCTGGGTCATTTCTTGGTCCATTTCCAGTTCTCCATCGCTCAACATAGTCTCTTTCTGTTTATTAATATCCTATGTTTGTTCACTAACTTCTTCTTTTTCCTTCTCCCCTGGGTTTCCTTCCATTACATGATCTACCTTTGTTATCTCTTCCTCTTCTTCAAGTACTTGGAACCTGTTCAAACTGGCCTGTTGCCCTTCTGTTTGATGTTGCTTTGGCCCCCTTTTGCCCCCTTTTCCTCTATATCCCACTTTGTGAGAGTTTTCAGTGTCTTTCACTGTGGTAACTTTACTTTTGTTCTCTATTTTACTGAGAGGGCAATCTCTAAATAGGTGCCATGCTCATGGCACCTATGACATCTGAAAGAAATATGTTCATAATAATCTACTGTTTGCACCCATTCTTCATCAAAAACTTCCAAGATGACCTCATCTGGTAGAGCTCCAAAGAGATCCATCTCCACACATATTCGTGCGAAGGAAGTATATTTCTCCCTTCTGGTGGCTTCAGAAACTTTGACAAAATAGCCTAATTTGTTTCCTATGGCAGATAATGATTGTGTTTGCCAGTAATCAAGAGGTAGGGAGTAGAGTCTTACCCATACCGGGACCGAAGTGAAAGTCTCTTGCTTCGGGACAAAATTCATCATCCACGACCGCATGTAGAGGCCTGTTGTTGCATAGAAGTAGGGCCCTCCTTCAAACACCCTGTCTTTATCCTCAATATTTGTAAAGACCACAGTGAAGAAACCCTTTGACCCAAGATGTAGGTCTATGCTTCCTTTTGGTTTCCAGTGATATTTAATCCAAGCTTGTAGTGCCTTTTAAGTGGGCCATAATCCCATGAATTTACAAATGATAGCATAGGTCTGCATGTGGTCCCTGTGCGCCTGTAAAGCAGAATCATTTAAAACTACTTTGGGTGTAACCTCAGCCTTGGGTTTACATGGCCCCTTTTGTGCTTTGTTTTTTGCTCCCTGTTTCTTGTCTTCTTCCTCATTTTCTTTTGTTCTATTGTCCTCCCTTGTTTTGGTTAAATCCTGTTCCTCTTCCATGTTCCTTTTCTCTTCTCTTGAAGGGCCTCTGGCCGTTTTTATTGGTTTCTTACCTTGGATGGCCACGGCATGCTTGTAGGAGGGAGTGGAGCTCCCCCCTTTGTGCCCCTCCATGGATTTCAACACTTGCAGAAGCTTGAAACCCTAGCTCTTTGTCCTCAACCCTAAACCCTCTCTCCAGTGTTTAAGAGTTATCATCCTGTAGCCATCACACAAAAAAGAGAGAGTACAAAAAGCATGTCTAGGTTGCTTTTTATACCTCACACCTTTTTGGATATATTCAATATCGGAGTCATATAAGTATGCATAATGGAGAAAACATAACCTATAACATGAGGAAAAAACTGCCATCATCATTAATAAGTGATGAGTTGTGTGTCATCTGTCCTCTGCTTCAACCAAATGAAAATCACCTATAAACGATTTGTGATAGTATTCATAGTGCTTATTGCCATTATGTTCTATGATGTTCCATGTGCCCCAATGGAGAGTGCATCAACAATGACATTCCTTTCCCTATAAATGTGACAACATGATATTAGATCAAAGTTTCTTTTTAGTAGAAGCACTTCCTCCAACGATGGGCGGAGTTTATGCATGTGACATTTGGATGATCCATTAAACCAATTGACAACTAAGAGGGAGTCACCATAAATCTGTAACTGTCTGCTTCCTTTTTCAATAGCAAAAAAAAGTAGAAACTTATCACTGAATAACTTTGCTTAATTGTGTGCTAGGGCACAAACCACTTTGTATTTTGAAATTAATATTTTTAAAATATTATATACGAACTTTATTCATTACACATCTCCATTCACAATGGAAAGTGGAAAATATAAGAAAAAAATTAATTTTGATTATTTTGTTTTTCTTTATATTATTTATAATTAATAGTTTTTTTTTTTAATTAATATATTTTTTGTTTTAAATGTTACATGTCAACTCAACATAAACTGAATTACATATCATGTAGTGTTCACAATATTATTTTACATGCCATTTGTCAAATCTACATTAAGTAGTGAAATAATTACATATGTATGTTACTGAAAATATTTATCTCTCTATATAAAATTTGATGTAAAATTAAGGTGGAAATTGAAGTATTTTAATCATTGTTGACATTGATTTTTTTGTTATTAGTAAATTTTTTAAATTTGTTAATATAAGTAATATTTTATTATTTTTAAATGTAACATTTTGTGACATCATCTCCCTCACACCATAATACTAGGTTGTAAAGTGCCTCTCCAAGCAATTAGAATATTCCATTTTCAAATTTATATATTAATTAAAATTAAGAAAAAGTTTTTTTTGTGTGAAGAGGCACTCACTAACCCAATATAAAGAAATGTAATGTCCTTGTGCTCCTATTTTATGTTGTGTAAAATATTTTGACTTGGGCCAAATTTTATAAATAAAATTAATTAAAATAAAATTAATATTATAATTTTATATTAAACATTTTGAGTTATCAATTTACATTAAAAAATTAAATAAAAAAATAATTAAAAAATGGTTGGCACCTTGAGCAACTTCATCCTTGTAGACCTTTGGTAAATTTGGAATTAAAATGAATCTAAGCTAATATGAAAAAATCACTTCGAAAATGTTTAATTTAATTGCATATATATATATATAAAATCTTGGTAGGACCTTTCCATTAATTTTCTATCAAAAAAGGAGGTTACATCCATATGTCTGAAGGTTAGGTGGTCCCAACCCGCCCTGAGGGAAACCAGTTGCGTTGGCCACCTAACAACAAAATAAGCCATCCAGAAACAAAAAAAATAAGTCATGTGAGCCGCACTATATATGTTTTAGCAGTAGTCTATAACGCGACTTTTTGAAAGCCTTTCTGGCGGATTTTTCTGGTCAAAATCCGGCAGCAATTCATTGGAATCCCAAGTTTGATAGCTAGTTTCTGCACAATCAATGGCTCCCAAGGGTTTTTCAAGGCACTGAATCCAAATATGCAGTTAAAAAACCATTTTAACTGCTAAAAATCAAGATTTAACCTCATTTCTTCCGCCGGATTCCGTCACCGGAATCTCCAAAAAGTCGCATTATAGACAACTCCTATGTTTTAGAGTCTTTTTTCTTCCTACTAGCTAGATACTTATAAGCATAACTGATAATAGGCCTAAAAATTTGAAACCGCTTCATACAAAACTATAACCAGGGTGCATTGTCACTCTACTCATTATCAGTTGAATCAATCGGAGTAGGGTCCTTCACAATGGAACCTAACAATTCCATGTGGGAAATACATATGATGTGCTGCTCAATGCGACTGAGGCGTCCATTTTGTCGCTGCAATTGGAATTGAATCTTTTGAAACTCTTTGGTATAATCTGAGTGTCCATGGGAGTACAAATGCATGTCAGGTGGAAACTGCTCCAAGGCTTTAGCCAGAAGGCTCTTCATCATCCAATATAAGTGAATCATTTGCTTATATTGAGTGGATCTTCCACAAGCATGGCCAAGGTCAGGAATCAAAGTTTGCCACTCATCGAAATCAATTTCCAAACTTTCCTTTGTCCATTTAATCTTCTCTTCCCAATCTGCTACGAGCTGCTTGATCGGGGTAGAACTGCCCGAATGATACGCCTGAGCAAATTCCTGGATAATTCGAGATGTCGATCTACGCCCACGCACAGTCCCCCCGGATGAGCGTACACATTAGATCCAACTCATACCCGATCAGGGAGCAAATTACGAAATATATAAACAAATAAAATCACTAATAAAAAAACATTTAATATAACTGGTTATTAAAAAACATAAAACCATTATCGTAACTTCATATTAAGAAATTTAAAACACAAATAAAAGTCTTATTCAATGCTATAGGTACATTCCTATGGAGCCTCTAGCCTCTTTTCATATATAAAATCCATAATAATTTTGGACAGGTTGCATTGGGAATAATTCGTAAAGCGACTAGGAATAATGGCTACATAGTAGCTAGTACTTGCCACTTAGCTTAATAATTGCTTAATTAAATAAAAATAATAATAAAACAAAAATTTCATCACAAAAATAAAACAATTAATAAAATATTGTATTGTTGAGTGCCACCACCAAAAATTAAGAACTATGATTAATTAATATTTTTATATTAACAAACATGTGTGTGTGTGTGTGTGTTTTTTTTTCTCAGTAATTCTATGCTATTGTATTATGTACAGTAAAACTTTACAGACATGATATCAGTAAGTCCAAGGCCAACTGTGGCTCTTTGGACTTGGCTTACCCAGCACAAAACCTGCCCTCGCAGGGGCCTCGCAACTAGACTTGAGCAATTCATATAGGGCCAAAATAACCAGACCAGACAGATTAGTCCCACGCAGGGGCACAGGATCAAAACAGAACTGCCCACGCAGGGGCTCAGGAACAAAACAGTACTGCCCACGAGGGGCCTCATGAGACTATCGACGGTTTGCGTGACATGCATTACAAAATTAACAAGAGCGAGATGTAGATTTGGACTTGAAACTGAAAGACTAAAAACATAGCCATGAACCAAGACAGAACCTGAACAGAACTGGATGAAGAGGATGTGAGCCAGCTGAGGGTTATTCCTCCGGCTTTTCCTCAACCACGCTACACCATCCGTATTTCTCTCGCAGCGAGTTCCATTCGTCCTCATCGTCCTCCTTGGAAGTCGATGCCTTCTGAGCCTGAGGGCTTTTAGGAGCTTGCTTAGGTGCCTCCACAGGTTTCTTCCCGTCCTCGACTGAGCTTCCACCTGCGCGAACGTCCTTCATCTGCCTGGGATTCCTCGATGAACAAAACCAAGACATGTGCATTAATACGGGGTTTGTCCATCGAACTGCCGAATGTGAAGATGGCGGAGCCGAATGCAGGTGCAGGGGCTGGTTCAGGATTAGAACTGCTAGCATCCATGAATTGGCTAGCTTGGATGGGGGTGGCCCGAACCCCTCCATGGCAGTGACAGCGGCAGCAGTGAAGGCAGGGCCTTGAGGATGGAGGACGAGACGGTCTTCCTCGAGCAGGACCTCTCCTTCGAACCATCTTTGCAAGAGCAGCGGGGCCTTGTAGAATTGCAAGAGCAGGGCTGAAGCAAGGTTGAAGACAGCCACCAACCAAATTTGCGGGCTTGAGACGCAGACGCCCCCCAACTGAACGCAGACGCCACCCAACTGAACGCAGATGCCACCCACCTTGACGCAGACAACCTTCAGAACGCAGATGCCACTCAACCGAACGCAGATGCCACCCAACTGGAGCTATAGCCTGGAGAGTAAAGCGGCATACAACATTATGATCCCTGTAGCCCAATCCATCACCCTTTTTAACAAATCCGTCCTCCCCTCAAAACCTGTTCGCCATAACTGTTGTTTGCAGTCTCGCCCTTTCACCCGACCTCGCATTGAATACCTGCCTCTCGCTCTGTACCAACATTCCATGGCGGCGAGGGGAGCTTTGAATGCTTGCCTTAGGCACGAGGAAGCACATGGCTGGCATGTGGCTCCTCATTGACACCCGTCCAATCACCCGCATCCAGGGTGTGTGTTTTTTTAATATATATAATTGTTTATAATTAATTTATTTAAAATATATTTAGTATAATAATAAGTCATTTAAATTGAAAATATTGTGAAAATTCAAGTCAATAGAAAAGAAAAGAAAAAAGAAAAAATTCAATAAAAATGAAATAAAACTAAAAACAAAAAATTAATAACTAATATAAATGAGTGTTACTAAACAACCCATAATAAAACTTTAAACTAATCCCATTACAAATAAATAAATTAAGACTTCAACCAATCCTCTTACAAATAAATAAAATTTAAAAATAAAAAATAACAAAATTCAAGTCGTAAATAAATGCCATAAATTTTTGGTAAAAACAAACCGACTACCATGCATTGTGGCATGTATAATAAATACACTAAGGGTCCGGTGGGAATCAGAACCAAGAATAATAATATAATAAATACAATATAAGGGTCCAGTATGAATCAGAACCAAGAATAATAATAGGCGTGTGATAACGGAATCATAGTTATGTCATTGATATAACGGCTCTAAGGACGCTGACAATCTCATCATACTCGCCTCTTCATCAGCTCTTTGTATTTGCTGCAGCAGTAGGTACTACAAACTCCATAACAATTCGCAATCGCCTTCCAGCGCATATTGGTGGTTCTCATCTCCTTCAACCATTTCCTTCTGGTATCGCAAATTATCATATTTTACCCAATGACTACCACAATTTTACACATTATTATGGCTTAGTGTTTGTCCACACAATCGAAACAAGCAGACTAAGCAATGGCTATGGTGGTTCATCAGAAACACGATTATGAGAAATGCTGTCAATGGCAACCAATCCATTCTATAATAGAGGATGCATATCTCCCTTACAACGCATGCACTCATCCCTAATATTGATGGTCTATCTATCAACAGCAAGGCTTTCAGCCACCCATTCTTTATTGCCCTTGATTGGGGAAAACTTTACAACCTGTTTTTGTTGCTTTTAAAGTGCTTCGAGAAACATGCTCGGATATGCAACTGCAAAGAGCAGACTTCCTTTGGCCTAGGTGCTGGCTCTGAGGGGCATCTATTCTGCCCAAATTGCCCAGAGCTTGATCAGGTCTTCTGCCTTTCAAACTCATGTCATTCAAGTGGGGCAGACCATAGTGAGAATGTTAACTTGGTACATGACTTAGCAGTTGTCAACTGCACCTCACCAGTGAATCAAGGCTCTGTTGGCTGAACCTTGGGCATAAATATGATACCTTCACCCACCTTTCCCTTTTTTTGGGGGGCTATTTTCATAATGTAGATACAGTATACTGTTTTCTTGTCATTGATAGTATGAACATGTTCTTGAGAGTTAGGTATAGAAATTTCATGTGCAATAGGATCCTATGCATATTCTTATAACTTGGCGTGGTAAAGACATCATGGAAGTACCATTCACATCTGTGGAAACATGGGTAAGTGGAAGTACATTGTTATACTCCGTTGAGACTGAATTGGTGTATTTTATTCTCGGATACGAGAGATTGCCTCATACATGTAGGTCAGCTCTGTTACAATCACAGTTTTACTGAGCTCTCACTCTCAACTACGAATTTGTATTTTCGATTGATTGATTGTTTTGTTGGGTCAATTGATCGATTAACTTTTGACACATTTGGGTTTTACTGAGCTCTCCTTCTTAACTATGAATTTGCATTATAGGTGGATTGGTTGTTTTGTTGGCAGTGGGTTAGTAATTTAGCCCACGAGAATCCAAAGCTCCCAGCTTAACTTGTGCTTATAAGTTAAGTGGTAGTCATTCTGGTAGTGCAAATTAGCAAATTTTACACATTCTTATGCCTGAATGGTTGTCCATGCAATCAAAGCAAGTGGACCAAGCAATGTCTGTGGTGCTTCATCAGAAACACGACTATGAGAAAATGCTGTCGAGGCCAATCAATCCACTCCATGATAGTGGATGTATATGATTATATCTACATTACAATGCATGCATTCATCCGTAAGAGTGATGGTCTATCTATGAATAGCAAGGCTTCCGGCCACCTAGAATAGAGAAGGCTTCACAATTTGATTTTATTTTTTAAAATGCTTCAAGAAACATGCTCAAATATGCAACACTACAAACAGCAGACTTCCTTTGGCCTAGGTGCTGGCTCTGAGGGGTATCTCTTCTGGCAAAATTGCCCAGAGCTGTCATCAGGCCTCCTCCCTTTCAAACTCATGCCATGCAAGTTGGACAGACAATAGTGGGAATGTTACCTTGATATATGACTTAGTGGTTGCCAACTTCACCTCACCAGTGAATCAAAGCACTATTGGCTGAGCCTCGGGCATTAATATACCACTGAACTAAAGCTCTATTGGCTGAGCGTTGGGCATTAATATACTAGTGAATCAAAGCTCTGTTGGTTGAGTCTCGGGCATTACTATGAGACCTTCTCCTAGTCCTACCCTCTTCCTTTTGTTGGGAACTATTTTCTTATTTTCATAATGTAGATATTGTTTTCTGGTCATTGACAGTATGAATGTGTTTCTTGAGAGTTAGGTATATAAATTTCATGGACAATAGAATCCCAGGTATATTCTTATAACCTGGCCTGGTAAAGTCATCATGGAAGTACCATTCTCATATGTGGAAACATGGGTAAGAGGGAGTACATTGTTATCCTCTGTTGAGACTGAATTGGTGCATTTTATTCTTAGATATCAGAGATTGCCTCATAGATGGAGGTGAGCTCTTGTAATATTCCTAATTAGCCATGGCTAATTGGAATATTCGGTTTTGCTCAATTTTGCCTTCTATAGTTATTTATAAATAAAAAGGTGAGGAAAGGGGGACATAACTCACTTTTTGGAATAAAGTCACTCCCTAGTAGAACAGCGTTGTAACTTAAAGGGGAGCCAAGGGGGCCAAAGGACCACGTAGAGAAAGGGCCCACATAGACACTTGGAGGGACTGCGCAGATGGAGAGGAGCACGTGGCAAGAGAGAGGCTACATTGGAGGAGGTGGGCCTTCGGGTTTTGAGAGAGGCCAATGCTATAAAGGAGAGAGGAGTCTCCTCATTTTGGTATTGGATTATGTTGCATTTGAGCTAGTCACTTCGACTTAGAGCATGCTGGCTGTTTAGCCTGTCTGCAGCACTGTTTAGTGCATCGAGTGTCTCCGTTCGGAGATCTCACCCTTAGCCCGGGGGGACTTCGAATGCCTGCTCGGGCAAGGTAGTTTCATTAGTCTTTTGCAGGAGGATCAATTTTTCGAGTTGAGGAGGAGCTGAGCATTTTGATGACTGCGCAGTCTTGAGAGAGGGGGATGCAGTCTCTTTTGGTAGGAGCTCCGGATTGGGTTTATGTGGAGGATTTGAGCTTGGAGATTGAGCAAGGGATCAACCCTTGCATATTGGAGGATTTTGGTAGAGTCTCGGGTAGAGTTTTGGAGGATTCTCTTCAGGGGCAGCACAGAGCCTTGAGGGATAGCGTAGATCCCCAAGGGGGTGATTTTCGGGGGTCAGTTATTTTACAAAAATTTTCTGGGCTTTTTTGGGTTTATTGAGCAGAGGCTGATTCCAGAGTTTCAACATTTTCCGAGGAGGGGAACAACCCCAAATCCTCACTTGTTTCCAGCAGTAGCAGCAACACAACAGTTCTCCGGCAGCTTGGACGCAGTTCAGAGAGAGGCCATTTCCTTACCATTCTGGGTGTATTTCTTCACTTGCCTTGTGCAAGTCGAGGTGCCATCTTTCTGATCACCTCTTGTACTTGGTCCATTACTCAGAATAAGAAAATGGCTTAGCATTTCTCTCTGCATTTCTTGAGTATCTGCTTATATTTCATGTATACATTATTGTATGTTGCACTACTGTGATTTTTATCTCTTTGAGCTTCTCGGCTACTATACCAATTGTGTGTTTTACTCCTATACTATTAGATAGAGTCTGGAAAGGGCCAAGTAGCCTCCAGATCTCGTCCTCTCTCCAGAGGCGACATATCTGGTAAACGCCCTCCCAGTCCATCTCTGATTGGAATTTGCTTGTGTTTGAGGGATATCCCTCAAAAGGGATATTACAGCTCTATCACAGTCACTGTTTTATTGAGCTCTCCTTCTCAACTAGGAATTTGCATTTTTGATTGATTGATTGTTTTATTGGGTCAATTGATTGATTAACTTTAAACATATCTAGTTTTTATTGAGCTCTCCTTCATAATTACGAATTTGTATTCTAGATTGATTGGTTGTTTGGTTGGCCATGGGTTTGTAATTTAGTCCACAAGAATACCAAAGCTCCCAATATGGCTTGTGGTTATAGGTTAAGTGGTAGTCATTTGGGTACCACAAATTAGCAAATTTTACATGTTATCATGCCTGAATGTTGGTTCACGCAATCAAAGCAAGTAGACTAAGTAATGGCTGTGGTGGTTCATCAGAAACACCGCTATGACAAAATGCTGTCAAGGCCAACCAATCCACTCTAGGGATGTATATCTAGCTTACAATGCATGCATTCATCCCTAAGTGGTCTATCTATCAACATCAATGTTTCCAGCCACCTACGTTTTATTGCCCTTGATTAAAGAAGGCTTTACAATTTTATTTTATTTTTTAAAGTGTTCCGAGAAGTATGCTTGGATATGCAACACTGCAAAGAGCAAACTTCCTTTGGTCTAGGTGATGGCTTTGAGGGACATCTATTGTGGCAAAATTGCCTAGAGCTTGTATCGAGCCTCCTCCCTTTCAAACTCATGCCATGCATGTGGGGCAGACCATGGCGAGAATGTTACCTTCACACATGACTTGGCAGTTGTCAACTTCACGTCATCAGTGACTTAAGGCTCCATTGGCTGAACCTTTGGCATTAATATGAGACCTTTTCCCGCCCTCCCCCTTTTTTTGGGAGCTATTTTCCTATTTTCATTATGTAGACACTATTTTGCGGTCATTGACAAAATGAATATATTTCTGGAGAGTTGGGTATAAAAATTTCATGGGCAATAGGTATAATGTCTTCTTCTAATTAAATGGTTCAAGGAGGACGAAATAACCTATCCAACTCTATAAGCTATACTCATTTATTGTAGAATTTCCTTGAAATTCTGCAACTGCTTAATGAACAATACAAAAAACTAGTTTATATTCACAAGACACCAAATTTTCTCTACTTAATTTGCACCAGAATAGGAACAAAAATAACATAGAGACACTATCAAAAACACAATTTTTCTAGGGAACCCAACTATGAAAACCCTTTGCTTGCTTGAGAATTTTATTGATAGAAGAATGAGCAAAGATCTCTTATAAAACTCTTGCTTCAATAGAGAATACAATGATCTCCCTACTTGAACTAAGCTTGAAACAATCTACAAGACCCCTGATCTGCTTGCCTTCTTGCCTTGCCCGAATGAGCTCCAAAATCCTTGTGCAAATCTTGGAAATAGCCTCCTATTTCCTAGCATATGAGGAACTCCTATATCTTAGAAATTTCCTCCTATTTCCTAGCACATTCCCAAGGCAATTCTTCCCTCTATCAACTCGCTCAAGCCTCCCTCTTGCACACGTTCTCTTACAAGCTCACACGTAAACTTGTGCTCAAGAATGATTACAATTGTGCCTTCGTTACTCCTTTTAAAACAATTCAAATGGCTAAATCTGGCAAATTATATAGTAGGAATCGATATTGTGATTGATTGAGTTAACTGAGTTGAACTAACTCATGCAACTCGTCTCATCTCAATTCTAGAACTTGAGATTTTGTCACTTGTTTTTTTCCCAAATATACTTGAACTAGAAGACAAGAAACTTGACCTTCCACTTTTGCACATTAGTTAAGTGCTTCATAACTCATCCTAAATTTTAGGAACTTATCCTAAATTATAGGAATTTGTCTTCATTTGTAGGGACTTATCCTAAATCTTAGGAATTCGTCCTAACTTACAAGAATTAGCTCCTAACTTATAGGAATCAATTCCTAACTTATAAGAATTCGAGCATGCTAAGGAAGAAATTATTAAGGTCCCTTTGATTAAGGCACAAATCAAGGAACCTTTCTCACAACTATTTTCAACACTCCCTCTTAGCGAGGAAGGTGCTTTTAGAAGAATCTTGTCCACCTGGATCTATCTCCAACACTACCATGTACTCTATTGCTACAGCTACTCCCTCTGAACTAGAAGACTTCCCTGCTTTCTTCTGTGGACCCTGATTTGAAGACTTGTTCTTTCCCACCATGTTCTGCGAGTCCATCACTTTAGTCATAAGTGCCATGTACCGTACCTTTGTGCCTGCTTCCTCTGGTTGGAAGTGATACTAGAAGATTCAACTCTCTTTTGATCTCCCTTAACCAAATTCCTTGCCCACTTGGCTTGAACTCTCCCTATATTGGGAGTCTCTAACTGAGTGGCTGCCTCCACTCGCCTTGGGCTATGCTCCTTATCATCCTGTTGGTCGACCCAACTGCCAACTAGCATAGACTCAAACTGAGATACTTGCTGAGGCTCCATCTTGAGAGCTCTATCCTACTCTCTCTCAACCACCACTTCTCTACTCTGATCTCTCCTTGCCTTGCTGCTCAAGGTTGCACCTGTCTCAAACAAATCTGGCCAATAGCTACTCTCTTGCTCCTCCAAGATCGTCAACTCTTAGGGTCTTCAACAAACTGCCCACTAGCACTGATATGGTTGCTCCATCATCACTGCTCTTAGGGACTTCTAGAACTGCCCTCTTATCAACCGTTTATTCACTTAAGAATGCTGATCCTAGAGCCTAAATCGACCAACCCTTTCATCACAGATTTCATCCTTCAAACCTCTAAACTGGGGCCCACAATACTGTTGTTCAAACACTTCTATGAACAAACCTCTTCACTGTTACTTCCAACATGCTACTTGTGCTAGATCAGTCCCTCACCATTCACGACTCTGACACCATGTAGAATTTCCTTGAAATTCTGCAATTGCTTAATGAACAATTTTGAAAACTAGTTTCTATTCCTAAGATAAAAAATTTTCTACTTAATTTGCAATAGAATAGGAACAAAAATAACACAGTGACGCAATATCAAAAACACAATTTTTCTAAGGAACCCAACTGCGAAAACCGTCTGCTTGCTTGAGAATTTTATTGATAGAAGAATGAGAAATAGATATCTTACAAAACGCTCTTCCTTCAATAGAGAATACAATGATCTCCCTACTTGAACTAAGCTTGAAACAATCTGCAAGACCCCTGATGTGCTTGCGTTCTTGCCTTGCCTAAATGAGTTCCAAAATCCTTGCGCAAATCCCGAAAATAGCCTCCTATTTCCAAGCGCATGAGGAACTCCTATTTCTTAGGAATTTCCTCCTATTTCCTAGTGCATTCCCAAGGCAATTCTCCCCTTTATCAACTCGCACAAGCCTCCCTCTTGCACACGCTCTCTCACAAGCTCACACACAAACTTGTGCTCAAGAATGATTACAATTGTGCCTTCATTCCTCCTTTTAAAACAATTTGAATGGCTAAATCTGGAAAATTATATTTTAGGAATTGATTTTGACTTTGTGATTGATTGAGTTAACTAAGTTGAACTAACTCATGCAACTCATCTCATCTCAATTCTAGAACTTGAGATTCAGTCACTTGTCCTTTTCCCAAATTAACTTGTAACAGAAGACAAGAAACTCGACTTTGTGATTGATTGAGTTAACTGAGTTGAACTAACTCATGGAACTCATCTCATCTCAATTCTAGAACTTGAGATTCAGTCAGTTGTCCTTTTCCCAAATTAACTTGCACCAGAAGACAAGAAACTTGACCTTCCAATTTTGCATATTAGTCAATTGGTTCATAACTCATCCTAACTTTTAGGAACTCATCCTAAATTATAGGAACTTGTCCTAATTTGTAGGGACTTATCCTAAATCTTAGGAAATTGTTCTAACTTATTGGAATTAACTCCTAACTTGTAGGAATTGATTCCTAACTTATAAGAATTTGAGCATGCTAAGGAAGAACTCGTTGAGGTCCCTTTGATTAGGGCATAAATCAAGGAACCTTTCTTGCTACTATTTTCAACATTTATAAAGGTGGAAACCCATTATTCAATGTTATTGGGGTAACATTTTGTAAACAGTGGTAATTGGAGGAAAACTTGTAATAAAAGCCAAATTTGGGGTAAAGTGGAGGAAACTTGTTAGCCCCTCAAATAAAAATTGGGATAAGAGACCCCAAAGGGAATATATAAATAAGAGAGAGGAGAATCATTTTTCTCATGATGAATTGTTGATCTTTCTGAATTGTGAGCTGAGGCCAGAGGGTTTTAAGGCCCTTTTTTCTTTGATTGGTTTCAGTGGTGAAATGTAATGTTCCAAACTTAAATAAACAATGATATGCAAGGAAAAAACAATTTACAACACATAATACCAGCTGAGCCATTTTATTAATCAATGGAGAAAGTACAATAATATGGAGGAATGAACCTGGGCTTGCCTCAATGGCAAGCGACAGAACCTAGGGGATAATACAATGATCTCAAATGCTGGAAATGACTACTCCTCCAATGCTCTACGCTGCCTAGAAAACTACAATGTTGGTTGGAAAGGGACTGCAAGAAACTCCATCTCTGATGCTCATAAAATGCTGCAAATTTAACCTCAAGTTCCTTGACCAAAACCCACGAAAACCTAGAAAGGGTTTGGCCTATCTCCGAGCCAAAGTCGAACCCACAAAATGGTGCGACTTCCCCAGCTAACTAGCAATTCTCTCGATTATAAGGATTAGGATTTCAGGCCCAAATAACATCCGAAAAATTATGAAATTTTAACCACGAACTCCTCTCAGAAAACCTAGAGAAACCCACAAAGGAATTTGGCTGGTTTAGACTTCTGAAATTTGACCCCCTTGGAGCCTAGCTTCAGATGCAACTACAAAATTCGGCTTACTGGAATTTGCCTGTAAAACCTCCCGGAAATGGACCCAAAGTGTTGGGCTTACCTCTGCTATCAATCCCCTGACTTCCCGAATGGGCTTCCGGCCTATATGTTAAAATTGGCAACTAGGGCCAAACTCCATGTGGGTCATCTTATTTATGGCAGCTGACATTTTTCTTGGATCCCTCTCATCGAGAGGTGTAGGATTGATCTAAAGATTATCCGATTCCGATAAGTATTCATGGAGTTATGAATTTATTTATGTTATAAGACAATTTGTGAAGGTCGGCCAACAACCAAATAAAGTTAATAAACCCCACATGTGCTCAACATTTTAGTATAAAAAGAGAAGACTTGAGAGGCATTTCACACACACTTTTATCTTGATTTCTCTCCACTTGTCTTGGGTTTTAGTGGAAGAGAAATCTAGGAGTGGAAGCCCTAGACATTGGAGGAAAGAAGACTAAGGGAGCCGTCCTAAAGGAGATGTCCTAGCCCTAGACGTAGTCAAAAGGAGAAGGCTCTACGCAGGTTTATATGCAGTCAAGAGGCGACTCTTCTAGCAGCAAGGAGAGGGTGTCTATAGCTGTCAAAGGGAAGTCTAAAATGCTGTCACTAGAGGCTGCCCCAACGCGGACCTAAAGGCTGCCCTAACGCAGTCCTAAAGGCTGGCCTAACGAAGACCTAAAGGCAGCCCTAACGCAGACCTAAAGGCAGCCCTAATGCAATCACAAGAGCTCATCAAAAGAGCCCAAGGAACTCAGCTAAGGGAGAAGGGTAACTATATGGAAACAACAACAAGGTATGCTAAGGGCACATGAAACAACAACAAGGTATGCTAAGGACACATGGGACAACAACAAGGTATGGTAAGACAAATGGGACAGCTGGGCTACATGGTGCTGCTAAGATGTTGGGAGAGCACAATGATGGGACAATAATGATATTGTGCAACAATGTTCGATGGGACAACAACATGATGAGACAGAAGAATGATGGGACAACAACATGATGAGACAGAACAATGATGGGACAACAATGACATTGTGCAGCAGTGGCATAATTGGACAACAATAACATTGTGTACAATGGCACAATGGGACAACAAGCATGGACGGCAACAAGCATGGTGTAGCATGGCAAGCATAGTGCAACATGGCAAGCATGGACAACATGGACAACATGGTGCAGCATGGCAAGCATGGACAACATGGACAGCATGGTGTAGCATGGTGCAGCATGGACATCGGGATAACAGTGTAGCATAAGGTGCAACATGGTGCAACACGGTGAGGTGCAGCATGATGACAAGCTGCAGCACAATGATAGGTGAAGGAGTCACCTTGGAGAATCAATTGAAGCAACAGGTCTTCAACTGACCTCATGTATCATCTTTTTAGAGATGATTTATGTTCTTATCTAGTCAAGTCAAAGTTCTGACTTTTGTTGTAAATGTACTATCTCTCTCTCTTTCTCTCTCTCCGCTGAACTATTGAAGAACGTATAAGAAGAATTGATCAAGGGTTTCCCCACATTGGGGTTTGTCCCTGGCTAGCGCCACATCTTGTGTCCTCTTGTCTTGGTTTGTCTTCAACGATTTATGTTTATGTTCTATCTGCAGTTTACTTTAATGTTGATGTGATTGCTAATCTGGAAAATATATTGAGCTAATTGTGAAAA
>APFE030191415.1:0-18590 GCA_000404065.3 Pinus taeda
AATTGCAACGCAAAACGTGCGTCACTAAGTCTTCACCTGTTCCTTCGTATCTCTACGGAATCGTGATTAAGAAATAAACCAATCATCTTGACACAGGTTTATTTGGCAACAAATAATGAGTTTTCTATGGGCCATAAATACGGGGCGGTTGTATAGGTTTGTTTTTGGATTTTGGAAAGCCAGTGCCTTCCCATGATCCAACTACTGACCTATACAATGTGAACATTAATAGACTGGTTATTTTTATCTTTTTATAGACTAGTCTTAAATGTGAGCCGTCAGTTTATGGTTTCACCCAATGTAAGATAAAGTTCAAGATTCTACATATAGAACTTAGAACTTCCTTGTTTTTTTGCAAAACCATTAAAAATAAACTTCCTTGTTTTTTTGCAAAACCATTAAAAATAATACACAACAGCTCACATTTAAATATTAGTAATCAATATATAGTTTTGATAGTTCTACATATATAGTTTTCATAATTCTGCTGTCCGACGGCCTGTATACCAGCGACTGCAACGTTCAATGTTGGTGTGTCCCGAATTCCGGTGTGGACGACCAACGTGGCCAGCGGCGGATAGTGGGTTCCTTGACGTGCACGACGGCGTTGTAGCAGGCAGCTTCGGTGACCGTGAACCTAGTCCATTATTCGGACGGTTCTATGAACCTAGCCCTGATTTTGGACGACATATTATCCAGCGCTAGACTAAAAATGCCTATACTCTACCCACGTACGGATAACGTCATGCAACCATAACTCTGATGAAGTAACCGTGGTTAATTGCAGATTTTGAAGGCTTAAATGCGTATAAAAGTAGAACTAGAACAGATTGCAGCACCGTACCTGTGAAGGAGAAGAGTTCATAATCCCCATTTCATCTACTGTATTCACTTTCTTAGCAATCTCATCTCACCAGGTAAATTTTGCAGCTCGACTTACTAGATATTGTGTGTTTGTCTGGTACTGTTGTAAAGATGGCTGCCTGAATTTTCTTTTAATGTCTGATTTATCTCTTAGGTTTTCCATTCCCTTTTCATTCAAAAAATACCGAGATCAAATGGTTTTCTGTGTTCTGTATTCTGTTTCGTTGTTTGTGGTATATGGCATGTAAATCGATATTGGTATCTGCGTATTATCACAAATTTATGATACATTTTGGGTTTAACAGTGGTGTTTTGGTCCTCTGCCTCTGGTATATGGTATGTGATTATGGCAGCCGGCATGATTTGTATGGAACTATAATCTGGAATGAACCTCTGAAAACAACAGTGAAGAATAATTGAAATTTAGCTATATAGTCATTGTTGTAGTCTTGGTCTAATTTGGCTGATAAATCAACATGTATGTCCATCAGTTCCCTGGTCAACTATGGAAGCATGGTATATGAACGAAACTGACGAGGATCAGAGGTTGCCTCATTACTCTGAGCCGAAGCAATACGTTTCTCTGGAAGGGCTTGCAGGTATTTATTTACTGATCTAACCAAATCAGTCTTACTGCCCATATAAGGAGATTATGTGAAAACTATTTGACCTTACTCTTATGAGATCATATGAAGAATACAGATATTAGTTCACTTTCTCATACGGGTTTCATTTCAGATTTGGGGGTATTATACTGGCACCTGGACGCTGATAAG
The DNA here is from genome assembly GCA_000404065.3 of Pinus taeda. Taxonomy (NCBI): domain Eukaryota; kingdom Viridiplantae; phylum Streptophyta; class Pinopsida; order Pinales; family Pinaceae; genus Pinus; species Pinus taeda. The sequence continues at coordinate 1,641 of APFE030191415.1, forward strand.
TATGAAACTGATCCAGAGCTGCAGCAAATTCGCGAGAACAGAGGGTATACATACATGGTAGATAGATAACTAATCCATCCTTTCCTTAGTCTTTCCTTATACCTATAGATTAAAGGGATGTAGAGAAGTTAGAATAGTATTTATGATTAATTTTTCAAATTTTATAGTTAAAAGTGGAAGTCATGACTTTGAGATAGTCATTATACCATCTCAAAGAGCTCCAAGTAATTTTGTACAGTTCTAGTGGTGATATCCCAATAGTGGGAAGATGGGTAAAATACATTATTCCATTCAATATGTGACTAGGGAAGATGGGTAAAATACATTATTCCATTCAATATTTAGACTAGTCACAGTCTAATTGTAAATTGGGAACATCGTTCTTCATCCCATAGTCCTGGTAATAACACATTCTTCCATTTAATATTGGGACTAATTACAGTCCAATGGTAAGAAATGAAAAATATTGGGACTAATCACAGTCCAATTGTAAAAAATGAAAAGAAAAAGAAAAGAGTTTACAGATCATTTGAATTGAGATCTAAGACATTTCGAATAGATTATTTGAATTGAGGGTTATGACAGTAACAATAAATCAAAATGGTGGCAAAATTAGGAACATGACAAGTTTCTTTTTTGTTCTATCGGTTTTGCAGGACATAATCACATGTTCTCCAGAAAAACTGCCTAACTATCATGAGAAGCTCAAGAACTTTTTCGAGGAGCACATCCACAATGACGAGGAGATACGTTACTGTTTGGAGGGCAGCGGTGTGATTCTTAATCCTATATAGTTTTTTCTGAACTCAACACAATTAGGATTTGATGGTGTAAAGTCCATAAATATGTTGATCATGGTGGTGCAGGATACTTTGATGTAAGAGACAGTAATGACAGATGGATTCGAGTCTGGTTAAAGAAAGGGGACTTGATTGTTTTACCCGCAGGCATCTACCATCGTTTCACCCTGGATACATCCAACTACATCAAGGTTACTGTGCAGATTCACCCCTAGTGCCATACATGTTGCATGCTTTTAGGACAGTGGTTTTAAACTGCAGAAAATGAAGTCCTTATCTATTCCATTGTTGCAATGGTTATGAGCACATTTTAGTGAAACTGTATGTTTCAATTGGTACTGAGAGTGTAACTGTATTTGCAGGCTATGAGGTTGTTCGTGGGTGAGCCAGTATGGACTCCACACAACCGTCCTCAAGATGACAATCCCATTAGGCAAGTGCTCTGTTCTGAAATTTAATAAAATATACCAGATAGTTCAATGTACAGCTAACAATTTCATATGAAGATGCCATTACCATAATAACTCTGGATAGTTTTGATTTGTGTGCAGGAAAGAGTATATTGGGAACTACTTTAAGAACAGCTCTGCTTTGGAAGCTCATTAAGGCTATGTTCAAGACCATATGGGATATGTTGTCTGTGTATACATTGGTTAGGGTTTTTCGCTTGTGTTCGGGTGGTTTAGCTTTTTAATAAGGCGTGGATGATGGAGTCCTTACAGTGTCCGTTTTAATAAGGCGTATTAAAATAACTCATGCTTGTGAGTGCAATACTCGTTGTGTCGAGGTACTACAGGAGATCATCGAACCATGTGTATTTAACTTTGTCATGCTTTATGCTACCGTGTTCAAATTCCAAATTTAATAAAGTGTTGTTTGCTAAAGTTAAATAATAAAATATTGGAATGGTTAGATGTAGCAAAATGTTATATATATAATTAATTCAAATAAATTGCAATGGGTTTAAGTTTAATAGAATATTAGAAAATAGAAAATATGGTGCTTGTCGCAGTTTTTAGGTATATATGGTCTTGGGGCAGTTCTCAGTTACAAATAGTCTTTTACTCACGATTGAACACCACATGACCTGTGGGGAACAAATGTCAGAGGAGACATAGTCCTACCCACATAGTCTTACCCACGATTGAACACCACATGACCTGTGGGGAACAAACCTCCCCAACTTCCCCACCTCCTCTGGACTAGAACTTAAGAAATTAGAATGTAGGAAAGAAAAGTTTGTCATCTATTTGTGGGATGTTGTTGCAGGGATAATGAGAGAGTAATGACCCTCTAGACTATAACCTAAGAAATTAGAATTTAGGAAAGAAAAGTTTATTTGTGATTTGTGGGAAGTTATTCTCAGGGATAATGAGAGAGTAATGATGAATTTAATAGAGGAAAATGTTTGTAGAATGAACATTTTGACATTTTCATTGTTAAATTAATGATATGTTAATTATGTTATTTATGTTAGGAAGGTGTTTTGTAAATTTGAAATGAGAATTTTATTTTATATTGATATTAAATTCTAATGTTTTTTTAGAGGAATCAACTTAATGTCATTAATGATAGAAGTAAATAAAGTATATTAGGAGTTAGGTATATCATGATAGTTGTATTGTAAGGCTTTTGGTTTTACATGATGTTGATATCAACTTATAGTGTAATGTAGAAGAACGGTTGCATAATGAGGAATCAATTTAATGTCATTAATGATGAAGTAAATAAAGTATATTAGGAGTTAGGTATATCATGATAGTTGTATCGTAAGGTATTTGGTTTTACATGATGTTGATATCAACTTATAGTGTAATGTAGAAGAACAGTTGCATAATGATGAAGTAAATAAAGTATATTAGGAGTTAGTTGTATCATAAGATGTTTGGTTTTATATCAAATTATAATGCAATGTAGAAGAACAATTGCATAATGATGAAGTAAATAAAGTATATTAGGAGTTAGTTGTATCATAAGGTGTCTAGTTTTACATGATGTTGATATCAACTTATAATGTAATGTAGAAGAACAATTTCATATGAATAATAGTTGAGGAAATTAAATGTTATCTTGCTTTGCATCTTAGGTGTTAGTTGTATTATATGGTGTTTAATATTTCCAATTATTAGGTTTTATATGTTGATATAAAGTTGTAAAGTCATGTAGAAAAATCAATTGTGTGTCAATTATTAAGTGACATGTTTTTAATGTGATAATTCAAATCAATTAATTTATTTAGTATATCAAGGGTTCCTTTGTCTACATGTTTTTAATATGACAATTCAATTCAATTAATGTATTTAGTATGTAAAAGGGTACTTGCTTGTATATGTTTATTATATTGTAATATGGTGTCCAACATGTCAATATTGTGACATCAAAGTTATGATAAAGTGCTTTCATAGGATTGTATCAATGAATGATTTAAGCATTGTCATTGAATTGTATCAAAGCAATGATAAAGCACTCTTAAAAAATTAAGGATTGTGGATTGAAAGAATGTTGTCACCCTTTTTGTATGAGAGCAAAGCATTCTCATTAATTTTATTAAATCCATGATAAAGATTTAGGATTTTATATTAAAAGAATAATCTCACTCGTGTGGGAGTGAAAGCACTCTCATATAATTGTATTAAGTCCATAACAAAGCACATTGTGAAATTTAAAGATCATTAAGTTGAAAATTGATATTGCCATTGTTTTATGATAGTAAATCATTCATCAAATTGAATCACACACACAATAAAACATTATAAAATTTATAGATGGTATGTTGAATGAATGTTGTTGAGCTTGTATGAGAGAAAAGCACTCTCAAATAATTGTATTAAACTCATGGAAAATCACTTTTAAAATTAAGAATTACAAGTAGAAAAAATGATATCGATGATGTCATATGAGAGAAATTAGAGGATAAGTTATAAATAGAAAGTGATTTATGAGCAATTCATTAGGAAAAGAACACTTTGAATGGAAAATTTCCAATAAATATATAAATTGGTGAATAGCCCAATTTTTTTGTTGTCTAGATACTTGCAATCCTTTGGTGTGATAATTAATATGTTTAGTTTGTTGAGGTTCATATCTTGTATTTATTGTTATGTTGAAATATAGGTTTTATCATATCAACATTGTGACATCAAGGCAATGAAAAAAATATTCCAAGATTTGTTCAAAGCATTTTCTACTATTCAATGATAGTACATTACACTAGCCATGACAAAATACTCATGACTATATGTTGATGGAAAGTTTCCACCTTCTAGGTGAGAGAAGTACTCTTATCGTCAACAAATAGGAGTTATAAGAGAAGCATGTTGTCATCAATGCATAGGCATATAGTAATAAGATACATAATAAGTTTGTTAAAAATGGAAAAAACCAAATATATTTGGAAACTTAGCAGCGCACAAGTGAGTAAGATGCACCTGGAGATTGCTTCACAGAGAACGCTCTACTCATTGATCATTAACATCAACAATATATAAGTTTACATAAGAATATGAAGATTAGAACTAACATCTAAAAAGTAGGAACTAATTCCTAAACTAGGACACACGCACAATTAATGAAGAGACTCTCTCCAGTAATACATATTCTCCATTAATTTCAACACTCCCCTTTAATGGAGAAAGGGTTCACTAGTACTCTTAACATCTCCCTAAATAATTCAAATTTAATTCTTCCAAGGGGCTTGGTAAAAATGTCTGCTACATCATCACAAATATTACAATATTCAATATAAATTTCTTTTGATTGAACCTTCTCTCTAACAAAGTGAAATTGCGTATCAATATGCTTTGTGTTTTTGTGAAACACAAGATTGTTTGGAAGTTTGATTGAGCTTTGGTTGTCACATATGATAATTGTAGCATCTTCTTATTCATCTTCAACATCATGGAGAAGTCTCTTCAACCAAATTGTCTCACACGTTGTTGCACACATTGCTTGATACTTCGCTTCTGCTGAAGACAAGTTACAATATTCTACTGCTCACTGCTCTGCGATGACACCGGACTCAACACTGAAAGTGTAACTTGTTATGGATGTTTTTTCATCCAGATTTCTGGCCCAATTTGAATCTAAGAACCCTGCCAATTTAACATTAGAAGAATTAGTATATTTAACACCAAAGTCTAAGGTTCCTTGAAGATACCTTAAGACGCCTTTCGCTACTGCCTAGTGATTCTCAAGAGGCTTTGACATGAATTGGCTGAATACACTGACTACAAAAGCTAAGTTAGGCCTGGTTGAAATTAAGTAAATCAGACTCCCAACCAGTTGTTTATACAGTGTTTCATCCACCTTCCTAAAACCATCATTACTCTAAAGTTTGATACTCTATTGTAAAGGCACCGAGGCATCTTTACACTGATCCATTCTGAATTTTTTCAATAGTCCCCCGACATACTTTCCTTGAGACAAAAAGGTTTGTCCAGAGTCTCTCCAAACTTCAAGACCCAAACAATAGTGTAACTCTCCAAGGTTTTTCATCTCAAAAACTTGAGACATTTGCACTTTGATTTAATGAGTTCATCAACATTTCTTGTAATAATAAAGATCATCTACATATAAAAAAAATCAAAACAATTTGCCCCTTTTCATCAAACACAGTGTACAAATTTGGGTTGTTCTTGCTCCTCTTATAAGTATGTTGTAAGAAAAATGAGTCGATTTTTCATACCATGCCCTGGACACCTGTTTTAATCCATACAATGATTTTCTCAATCTACAGACTGAATGTTCTTGCCCTTATTTAACAAACCCTTCAGGGTGCATTAAGTACACTTCTTTTAATTCACCATTTAAGAAAGAAGATATCACATCTAGTTGGTGTATCATCCAATGATGTTTTGTATCTAAAGCAATTAACATTCTAATTGTGTTTAATGTAGCTATAGGGGTGGAGGTTTCCTCATAGTCAATTCCTTCTTTCTATGAGTACCCCTTTTCCACTAGCCTAGCTTTATTTGTCTATACTACCATCTTTTTTAAACTTAGGCTTGTATAACCATTTGCAACCTATGGGTTGTTTACTTTCAGACAATTCAACTAGATCCTAGGTTTTGTTCCTAATTATTGACTCATATTCATCTCTCATGGCAACCCTCCATTCATCAAATTGACTAGCTTCTTTATAGTTTAAGGGCTCAACAACATTCAAGATATTTGTCATGAGGTCAGTGTTTATAACTCGCTGGTAAGCGAGTTTTCCTACTTGATATTCTTGGTATTAGGCTGGCCTCAAATCTGTTTTGATCATTCCTTAATGGACTTGACCTGGTGATTGCATCTGTAACATCTGATTCTTTCTTTTTTTGTTGTTGCTACTCATGGTTGTCCCTTATTTCATCACTTCCATCTTCCACCAGCAAAGGCATGTGCCACTCTTCATGGCCTTTATCACAGTTTCTATCATCAACCTGCTCATGGAATACTACATCTCTAGTCGCAAACACTTTGTGAGTAGAGGGATTAAACAATTTATATGCTTTAAACTCTGTAAAGTACCCTACAAAAATGCATTTAATGGCCTTTGAATCCAGTTTCTTCCTATCCTCTTTTGGAACATGAGCAAAATATTTCGAGCCAAAAACTCTTAAATGATTAACTACAGGCTTAAAAACTAATAAAGCTTCGAATGGAGTCTTAAGGTCAAGGGTTTTTGTTGGACTCCTATTCTTTAAATACATCGCAGTGTTTATTGCTTATGCCCAAAAACCATTAGACAAGTTCTTACCTTTTAACACGTTGTGTGCACACTCCACAAGGGTTATGTTCTTCCTCTCTAAAACCCTGTTTTGTTGAGGAGTGTGGGTTACTGTGAACTGTTGAACTATCCCATGGTCCTTGCAATATTTTATGAAGCCACCCTGCTTGTATTCTCCCCTTTGATTTAAGTGGAAAATTTTGACGAACTTCCCTATTTGTTTTCCAACTATACTTCTGAACTCTTTAAAATATTCAAAAGTATGACTCTTCTTTCTCAGAAAATCGTCCTTGTGCATCCCCAGGGCACATCCTTCACAATCAACATGAACATTTTTTAAAATAGAGAGAACATTGACCATATCTCGTTTCTGAAGTAGCAGTAGGTCATGAAAGTTGATATGACCGAATCTTTGATGCCACAAATTATCTGCACTCATAATTGTTGAAGTCTAAGACTTGGCATGGTGTGTTTCTTACATTCAACTTGTATAGATCTCCAACTCGAATACTTGATGCAATTGGCTTCATATGATCCAGTGGATTTAAAAACACAATATGACTTAAAACATTCTACTTTAAGATTTTGATATGTTATCATAGAGACAAAGATCATATTATTTTTAATTCCTAGTACATACATCACATTTTGAATATGCCTAATATTACCATTGGGAAATACCATAGGAATATTTCCATACCCTTTAATCTGATACTCTCTGACATCACCAAGGTAGATATTAGCACCATTGCTGGTTTCTTTAGAATTTTCAAAGCAATGGCTATTACCTGTCATGTGAGTGGAAGCTCCTGAATCCACAAACTAAGTTTTTGCTTCATCATTTTTAGCAGAGAAATTAGAATTAGATACAAACAATCTAAGATTATGATTTTGATCTTCATCAACAAAGTGAAATGCATGCTTCTTATGTCTATGTCAAGTTTCATCAAGTTTCTTCTTATGGAAATTCCTAGTAATGTGACAAGATTTACCATAGTAAAAACACTTAATCCATGAATCATTTCTGGTCGAAGACATACCTTGAGGTGGCTTTCTCTGTGGTGTACCTCTGCCTTTCTATCATGCTCTTGCTTTTCTTCTGAAAGAATTTTTCTTCGCCATTAATGTTAGATCTGAATTTTGGGTTTCAGAGTCATCCGCCCCTCTTCCTCTTGTATCAGGATCCCTCTGAATTCTTTGAAATTGGGGGTTTTCTCCCTTGTGTTTAGACCTATAATGAACATATAATAATCATCAGTGATACCATTCATGATAATTGTGACGAGATCAATGTTGGACACTGTCTCCCCTATATCGAACAACTTATTTCTCAGCTCCTTGATTTCAGAGATGAATGCAACTATTGATTCACTCTCCTCCATTTTGATGGAGAGAATCTTGCTTTTCACGAACAATAAGTGATTTGCATTCTTTATCTCATACAAATCCTTGAGAGTTGTCCAAATATCATATGCTGATTTACACTCTTTGATATGAGGGATAATGCAGTGTTTCACTGAGAGTTTCAATAGCACTTTCGCTATGTTCTCCCTCTTCTCCCAATCTTGAATTGATGCATTTGTTTTGTGCCCTACTACGATCGGCTTCAATTCGTCTCCATTTGTAATGAATCTACAATTTGAATTTCTAGTTTGAATAATTGGACCCATCGAGATTATTTCTCTTATTCAAGTACGCCTCTGCCATCTAATTATTCATCGTGACAAGTTGATCTATGGATCTGCCTTTAAAAAACTTCAACCTCCAATAATTGATCAAAGAGTGAATTTAATTACCAGATATGTCACCAATAGATCTATCTCCAGATCCAAAAGAGTGATCTTTGATTCTTCTATTACAACTTGGAGTATTTCGAAAGAAAAACCACTAGTGAGCTTACTTCTCACGTTGTCTTCGACAATGTGCAGGCTGCTTTCCTCTGGTGGTCTTCTCAATCTGAAAATCGCCGCCCACTCCTCATTATCACAATCTGGTATATATGGCGCTGGTGAAATCATAGGATCTTCGACTCCTTAAATGCCCCTCTCAACTCCATTCTGCCCAGCATATGCTCTCTATATGAATACAACACAAGAAACAGAGCATAGATCCAATGTGGTTTTTGTCTCCTTATAACGGACGGCCTTCTGCTCTCTTACATGGTGGTCTTTATGTTTTTTCCATATGTTTGTCTTCTCCAGGACCATTTGCTCTTTTTCCATGTATGTTTTGACACTCTATGCTCCCACAGAATACTTTATGATTGGCTCCTTTGATGCATATGGTTTTCTGTAATTATTTGACCTTTATATTGCCTTAATATAAATATGCAGCTTTTTCTTCTGAAAAAGGGAAATCTCAAATGTTCAAAAAAAAAAAAGGCGTTGATTACCTATGAACTCGACTCACCAAGTTGGAATTGCTGAATTAAATGATTTCGGCCTTAAGGCACGAAATCCGTAGCGATCCAAATCGCAACTATCTCTGTGACCGATCCACTAATCCAAAGAAAAAAATGGAATTAGCATTTTAAAACGATTTCCACGATCTCCACGATGGCGAGCCACACCAATCGATCTTGTTGCAACCACACCATCGATCTTCGCTGGTAGCCACATCAATGATCTTCAATTTACTAACGGCCATCGATAATCCATAAACCGGATTAGAATCTCACCACAACGAAGCATCAACACAAGGTGCACGCAGGCCACAAATCATGTCTTGATCTACCTTGTAGTACGCAGGAAGCCATTGAATCACTGTGGTCGCCAATACATAAGAGTTGTTCCTCCTAGAAGAAGCGCAACCCAAACTCACCACTGCTTCGTTGATCACCAGCCCCAGCGCACGGTGGAGGGTCTATCGATCTGTGCCAACCTATGTTCTCTAAATGACGATCTGCGCCAGTGACAACTCCCACTCCACCATCACGCTGACCTGCGAACAATGATCTTCCACCGGAAATATTCACAGGTCAACCAACGCGACATTGGGTGTGGAAAACCGTGTTGATGCCCTGCACTGAAGACAAACCATGTACATAATGGCTTATCAACATGTATTCGGGGGTAATAGCCACACTTCCTCTTTCTTTGACCGTCTTTTACTAGCGTGGAATTTGAAATGATTTATGTGTTGATCCAGGTTTGAAACGCAGAAACAAAACAACCTCTCACCAGCTGCCACAATTCCACACTTCAGCTCCTCTCTGCCACCTAGGACACTCAATTATCCAGCGACCAATGTCACAAGCTTTGGTACCATGTTAAAAATGAAAAAAACCAAATATATTCTGAATTTAGCAGCTAACAAGTGAGCAAGCTGCATATTGAGAGTGCTTAGGCTCTACTCATTGATTATAAGCATCAAGAATATATAAGTTTACATAAGAATAGGAGAGTTAGAACTAACACCTAGAAAGTAAAAATTAATTCCTAAATTAAGACACAACTAATAAACAGACTCTCACCAATAATACATATTTTTCATTAATTTCAATAAGGTTTACAGGATTGTTATGAGTTATGTTAGTTGTGAACTCCATTTTCGTGCTTTGACTTAGTGTTATCAAATCCATGGAAGGTTGTGTGATAAATAACTTTATTTCTATTTCGTTTATATATTGTCGGCGAAATTTTGTTGTGAAGAGGATTTCACCCTGTGTTTGAAAAATTTAATGTATGGTCCTTCGAAATAAAAGCATGTATCTAGATATAAAGGGATGTGAGTTGGTTTGGACTAGGGAAACTCTATCTTAACACCAAAATTTGTGGTAGGGATTTTCTTAGTAGTATATTTCTTATCGATGGTTTAAGAGATGGTTCCAAGGCATGCACCATTTACTATAAGGATCGATTATGCTTACTATTTGAAATCATTTAGTTTGGATCCAATGATGGTATACTCATTTTCTCATTTTCATGGAGAGTTTCCACTTATCACTTGAATGGAAAGTGGAGAATATATTTTAGATCTACTATGCATAATTAATGTGTAGTGACGATGACAAGGTTGTGTGATTTGGTGCATCATAGGCATGGATTATGATTGTAGAAAATAGTGTTTGGAAGGCTATAGTGGGGTATGTTAGCTAAGCATTTCTTATTGCAACATTTCTATGGTAAGAGTATGTTTAAGCAACAAAAATTTGTTTGTGGTCTTAGATGTTGAAGCCAATGTATCTACTATTTCATATTTCAAGAAAATAGGTGAGAAACCCTACAATAAGCAACATGTGTTATTCATTATGGAAATGTTTCATTTCACTTGGTTGTAAATGTAGGTTGTAGCAATGTGAAATTGTTAAACTATTGGCATGTGGGTTGATTTGTGATGTGAAATTTTCTAGGTGGGAGTGGAGCAACAATATGAGATATTTGTGGAATCAAGGGATAATGTTCTTGAAGAATTTTTCTAAATTATTTTTTAATAAATTGGATTTCAACAAAGGTTATAAATTTTGGTCATATGAGATATAAATGGATAAAGGAAAATAGAAAAATAGTTGTTTATGTTATTTTTCCAATGTATTTTTTTTCCTATAGGTATTGGCTAAAATTTGGGCCATAATATTTTTCTTTGTTGTTTTCTCATTTTGACAATAAAAATCCCACTCCTTAAAGAAAATATTATGGCACTACTCACTCCTTGTGCAAGGAGACTACAAAACTAGTTCATCCATAGATATTGTTGCAAGCAATTCACATGTGATTATCAAGCACTCAATCAATCATTTCCTTCTTGTTGCCAAGCACTCAAGGTGTTGATCTGCTACCCTCTTCATGTGAAGACCAAATTGCATGTCATAATTACATTTTTAATATCATTCATAAAGTTTTCCAGTGATGGAATGCATGATAGTATTAAAGGAAAAATTAGTGATGCATTTTCTGCCAAAGCTAAAAGTACCGTAGTTTCATGTAATCTCAAAGGTGGCTCAAGTATTATTTCCTCACATTTATTTTTCAATATTTTCCAAGTCTTGGTGTCAAAAGAAGTTTCTTGGGTTTATTATTATCCCATTAGGGTTTTAAGAAGTTTAAAGGGAAATTTTATTAGGAGAGAGATGATAAGGATATGTTAAAATCCTCAATATTGATACATTAAGATAAAAGACAAGGTGGTCATCCTATTTAAAGTCGAGGCATCACTAGTTTCCAAGTCTTAGTGCTTAAATAAGGGTAAGATCTATGTTTGTGTCTTAACAATCTCCCAAGATAAAAACATTAAATTTTTAAATTAACAAAAGTTGATAACCTTAAATTTAACTACATTTCTAGTAAAGCCAAGAACATGACACATTTTAAGGAGCCATAATTTTCTTACAAGTGTAATATTATTATTATTAAAGTTTCAAAATTTAACTATAAATATTTGTTAAAATATTTGGGAATTTATTTTGTTAAATATTGGAAATTTATTTTAAAATTATGCATAGAAAATATAATTATTTCTATAATATAATTTTATTTTGTAAAATTTGAAATAATATCATTCAATCATCAATTTTCCTTTAGAAAAAAAATAAAAATAAGATAAAAAATCCAACTAAAAAATATTATCTGACCACTAGATAATAAGAAATCATATAAATCATATAGACATCTAGAGATTCAATGCCTTGAAGAACCATAAAACCATAGATGTGTATAAAACTATTAATTAACTACTACATGATTTATAAATATATGGTCATAAAAAATAATTGAGAAACCATTGCATTTATGCTAGACAACTTAAAACGACAATTTCCAAAACATTTATAAAGTAAAGGAATTTGGGTTAGGACAATAAATGTGCCAAGATATGTGTTTAGTGTCACTATAATAAGGAACAATGACAATAGAGATTTTTGAATCTTGAACTAGAAGGCATCCCATTCAAGGGAGTGTAGAAGACACTTGACATTGCCTCAAAAGAAATTTAACACATAAGCAAGTATACAAGTCTTCATTGTATTATAAGGGAACTCGAAGATCATGACCTTTAGGTGTATTGTAAGGGACTTTGGAGATTATGACCATTTTAAAAGAAATTTAAGACATAAGCAAGTATACAAGTCTTCATTGTATTATAAGGGACCTCGAAGATCATGACCTTTAAGTGTATTGTAAGGGAATTTGGAGATTAGGAACATTTTAAAATGACAAAAATATAATGTTTAAGTATATTAATTATTCAGGTGTATTATTTTGGGATAAGATTTAGATAATTTTAATTTAATTATCAATAATTATTAGGTGGATGATAGATATTTATATTTCACAAAATATTCGTAGTAGTAATAAAAAATTAAAGGGTGAGATTTATCTCAAAAGTAGTTATGCCCTTTCTACCCTTTTAATTAAATTGATTAATTAAAAAAATTGTCATATGAAATGAGTTGTTGTTTTTTGTACACGTAGTATTGATAAGCCATGGTATTGTAACAAAGTCCATTTATAGATTAAGAATTTCCATGATAAAGTGGGGGTGAATCTCCATGGTTAAAAATCTTATTACATGTTTTTTTTTTTTTATAATTTGTATATGTGATCATCTAATCAATTTTTTATAATTAATATTAAAATAATATTAAATAATATTTATAATTTAGTTAATTTTTATGATTTTTTTAATCTTAGTAATGTGACATCTATCATAAAGTATTATAATGTCTATCTATATTTACTAGCCATTTAATTTATATGGTTGTACTAGTAGTTAGTTATGTGATCAAAATATGTATGAACTCTCCATAGTGGATTCTACATAATGTTTATGTTAAGTTTTATAATGTAAAAGTATGACAAAGTCCATAATGTTTTAGGAATAAGTTATGTTATTTATAATCAGTGTGGGGACATAATGTGTAAGACAATGTCCAATTATTCTTTCCATTTCTTAAAGTTTAATAGACAAAATTGATCTCATTAATTATTTACCACCATCACTATATAATATGTCAAGAACACATTTAGAAAAGAGAAGTCCCAAAAAAATTGCTAAAGTGGTAAGATTCCAAAGTTTTTTAGGCTGTATAAATATATGCATTGTTCTACCTTGTGTGTCAATTCAATTAATGTATCCTATTTCATGTTTACGATTTCCCTCTCATTTTGACATGTAATATTGTAGCATGGGCTCCATGTTCCATTATGCCAACACTATTAGATGTGAAGGTCCAAAATGTTAGGACCTTCGCCATAACAATGAACTATATTTACAAGTCTATTTGTTTTATATATAAGATAGAAGGATATCTTAGTCCAATTTCATTACTCCATGAAACAACCCCTGATACAATGCCAAAAGCATAACTGTAGTAGATCTCCTATCATTTGTATTGTTAGCCCAATCTGAATTTGAGTAACCTGTTAGCTCAACATCAAATGAATAAATATACTTAATACCAAAATCAATTGTTCCTTTAAGATACCTGAGTACATCTTTTGCTACTCTCCAATGCATTTCTAGAGGTCTCGCCAAAACCTGACTTAACACACTAACATAGTATGTTATGTCAGGTTTGGTTGTAGTAAGATACTTCAAGCTTCCAACCAGTTGTCTATGCATTGTACCATCCACCTCCTTTGAGCCATCATCAATGTGAAGCTTCACATTTTGTTGCATTGGAACAAAAGCAGTGTTACACTGATCCATTTTAAGCTTCTTAAGCAATTATCTAACATGCTTACCCTGAGAGACAAAAGCCTGACCAAAATCTCTCCAAAATTCAATACCTAAACAATAATGTAACTCACAAAGATATTTCATCTCAAATACTTGTGACATCTGCACTTTAATTCCATTAATTAGTTTATCATAATTCCTTGTAATAATTAAATCATCAACATACAAGGAAATTAGTACAACATGCCCATTTGCATCAAATTTGGTATACATATTTGGATCACTTTGGCTTGTCATAAAACCTTGTTCAAGAAATAAGGAATCTATATTCACATAGCAAAACCTAGGTGCCTGCTTTAGCCCATACAAATCTTTCTTTAATCTACAAACTAAATTTTCCTTCCCCATTTTCACAAACCCTTCACATTGTGTCAAATACACCTCTGCCTTTAAATCACCATTAAGAAAAGAATATTTTACATCTAATTGGTGCAAGTTCCAATGGTACTTTTTAGGTAATACAATTAACAATCTAATAGTATTTAATTTAGCTACAAGTGCAATTGTTTATGCATAGTCAATACCCTCTTTTTCTGAGTACCATTTTTCCATTAATCTAGCTTTATATTTATCTATACTGCCATATTCTTTAAACTTGGGTTTGTATAACCATTTCCATCCTATGGGCTCTTTATCTTTAGGTATTTTAGTTGATTCCCAAGTTTTTCTTTTAATTATAGATTCATATTCTTCCTTCATTGCTTTTCTCCACTCTTCATATTCATTAGCTTCATTAAAATTCACAGTTCTATGAAATTCAAAACACTACCCTTCAGGGCATAGTCCTTATACCTTTCAGGTAGGCGAATCTGGCATGAAGATCTCCTTGGAAATTGATTGTCTTCATTCCTATTCTCTAAAGGTACTTCTCCACCTCTAGGTGAATTCTGATTGTTGGTAGTATCCATATCATTGGATTCTTCCTCAAGCTTCTGTTGCTCTTTGATTTATGTTTCTTCTTTATTGTCTTCGACTTCAAGAAGTATGTGCCACCTTTCATAGTTGTTGTCCTTGTTGCCTTCATCTGCCTGTTCATGGAAAATTACATCTCTACTTGCAAACACTTTATGAGTAGAGGGATCAAACATTTTATAAGATTTAAATTTTGAACAGTATCCTACAAAAACACATTTGATAGATTTAGCATCAAGTTTATTTCTATTCTCCTTCGAAATATGTGCAAAAACCTTACACCCAAATACCCTCAAATGATGAACTGTTGGTTTAAACCATACAAAGCTTTGAATGGAGTCTTGAGATCAAGATTCCTTGTTGGACTTTTGTTCTTTAAATAAATGGCAGTACTAATGGCCCCTGCCCAAAAATCATTTGAGATATTCTTACCTTTAATCATACTTTGTGCACACTCCACCAATGTTCTATTTTTCCTTTCTCCAACACCATTCTGCTGTGGAGTGTAGGGTATTGTGTGGAGTGTAGGGTACTTGATCTGTAAACTGCAGTGGATATTCCATTGGACAGTTCGTCACATCAGATACGATAATATTATATTAAAAATATGGCATTCTACACTATTACAATTTCATTAGATTTCTAAATCTGTAGATTTTATTGTAATTAGTGCATGCATGCAAATATAAATTATGCAGAAAAGTAGAGAACAAATCAAACAAGCTCACACACACATAAGACATAAGATATGCTCTATGGGAAACCCTTTTGAGAGAAAACCCATCTGGAAGGTGAGGTTGCTCCGCTCTCTTTCTCTGTTTGGAAATACGGTTGCAAATACAAAGAAGTAATGTCTGTGGCCCATGGGATACTACAGTGCACATATCATCTATGTGTGCTCTACCTCCTATCTCTCCTGGCTATATTTTCTCAACTATGGAACATAATGCTCTCAAAAGAATGGAATGCCTCTTCCTCTTAGTGGCCCAATTATAACATAGCACAATAGCCTACTAGTGTTTAAGCTTGACTACATCAACTCTTAAATAGAGTTACAAAATAGAGTCTTCTACATCACAAACACGTGGCTTGCTCCTTTTCCATGAATAATGGGGGCTAACGCGGCATCCTCCCGAACTATAGGTGTGAAAACAGGAAGGTCAACTTCTGAGTAACATAGCTTTTGCATACAAAATATGATTGATGCGATTCTTTTGCCGTTGGAAAGATTTTTGTGTGTAGAATAGCATGAAAAGGTGTTATGCTTAAGCGACAAAGTTTTACCCCCCAAAAATGTTGTTTGATGCCTCAAAATTCTCCAAGAAGGTTTTAGACCCCGCTTTGCCAAACTAGGTCTCGCTGGTAAAAACGATCTTGTGAGCTGATTCCTCCACTTTTTCCACTCCAAATGCACCAAGATGGATGAAAAAAAATATAATGATCCAATTTGGATCAATACTGTAAATTGCTACATTATTCCATGATCCTTGCAGTACTTGATGAAGTTCCCCAACCTATATTCTCCCCCTTAATCTAAACGAAGGATCTTTATGAACTTCCCTATTTTCTTCTCTGCCATGTTTTTGAATTCTTTGAAATAATAAAAGACATCACTCTTTTTCCTTAAGAAGTACACCCAAGTGTACCTCTTGCAATCATCAATAAACAATAGAAAGTAATAAGCACCTTGTTGGGTCTAAAATGCGGATGCAAATTAGAGTTTCATTTACTATCAATCTGGGTAAGTAAACTTCGAGGATCATCCAATATAGATGGATTTAGAGACAAACTAAACTAAGCTAGGTGAAGAAATTCCAAAGTTCCCTTACAAGAGGTCTTTCATTGAGATCTCCA
>APFE030191430.1:3098-16428 GCA_000404065.3 Pinus taeda
CACTAACAATTTTATGATCACTTTCCACAAATGGATGATAGGAGGTCTCATCATGAGCCGGCCTACCATGATCTTAAGGAAGGAGTGATGTGGTATTCCCACTATGGCCACCACATAGGGATATGATCCAACGAATGCATCAAGAAACAAAGTCCTTGGAACAGGAGGTCTCATCACGAGCCAGCCTGACCACTTTCGCTACTTCCCAGTGAATGGAAATGTGTTCATTTGGTTACCATGCCAGCACATTGGTCTCTACTATGGTTATCATAATGCACTCCCCCAATTATACATACAGGATCATGGTTCCCAACGGTTAGAAAGCAACTCTGTCGAGGCTATGGATGCTTGCAGGCAACAGAAGCTCTGCTGATGGTATTGAAGTTTTATTTTCTACATCAATAATTATTATAATGCCCTCTTCTTATGTTTCTATCTTTTCAACGGAGAGATTATGTCCCTAACTTACATTGAACCTTTATGCATGAGTTAATATTTTAAAATCAATCACAATAGTTTTAAGTGGAATAATGGTGGTAAAGTATTATTTCCTACGTATGATGTCCTTTTTCTTTATCACATCACCTCATGACATCTTATCACTTATTGATAATTCTCATTACACGCCTTGTTTTCATCACTCCAATATCCTTTATGATCCTTTCATTAATATGCATACCTTGCCACTTTCATTACCCAATCCATCACCCCTCTACTTCGTAGCCATCACATTGTCCTTTCATTCATTCAGTCGTAGGCGACCTATTATTTCAAATGGGGGTGATGACCTCCAGTATACTTATACATGCACTATCATCTTTTCGTTTGATTTTGCAGAATAATAGGACATCCATGATCACAGAGCATGTGGCATTATAATAGTCCTCGATAATGGTATTTATGTTTATAAAGTATCACCTAATAGAGCCATTACAACCATTTATTGTTCCATCACTCGGCTCTGTTCGTTGATGTGCTTTCCCCGCTACACTAATCGTTTGCAGAATTCAAGCATTATGGGAGGAAGAATAGTGCGCTGAGAACCTTTAAAATTGGCTATCTCTGATGAAGCCAAGGAAATTATAGCTCTGGCAGGATGGATACCATATTTTACAATATTTCAACCCCCCAATGAGGAAATCGACATCGAAGTTTTATGGCATCTACAAAATGGACAATCTGTGGTAAGAGGAAGACAAATCACTGTAACAGATGCTGTGATAGCAGAAGTTTCTGGGTTGCTGGCAGAAGGACCAGTATGAAATGGCAAGTGATTAAAGTTGCATGACACTGTGGAGGATTTTAGGGATGAAGGACAGGAGCTAATTAAGAACGGAAAAGGCATCCGACCATCTTTTCTTGGAGAGCCATGGGGAGAATTGGCACGAGTTGTCCATAACTATATTACCGGCGATGGGCGTAAAGACGTGGTAAGGCTGCGACAACTCAAACTTTTAGCACTTTTAAAACAAAAATGCT
Source organism: Pinus taeda (assembly GCA_000404065.3). Classification (NCBI taxonomy): domain Eukaryota; kingdom Viridiplantae; phylum Streptophyta; class Pinopsida; order Pinales; family Pinaceae; genus Pinus; species Pinus taeda. The sequence continues at coordinate 4,578 of APFE030191430.1, forward strand.
CTGTTAATTTGCCTGCACTATTGAATTCATTACTGCATCACACCACTGAGAGGTTGAGACGGTCCTAACACACAGAAATAGTAGTTAGCCACCATTGTCTAATCAAGTTAATAGTTAGCTATAACCTTGCTCAACAACAATCAACCTAGGATGATCTAATATTGGCCCTCGAAAGAAGTGTAGCCTTGCCAGCACCTAACCGTATTTCAAAAATAAAGAGGACTATCCTTTTAGGAAGAATACCTCACAAACACATATGGTCCACAAGGTTGAGGTTAAAACATGGAGCATCTAATTCAAAAAACCACTTTGTGATCACGCACTAACACATAGTCACAAAGGGTTGTGCGATATGGATAATGGTTGTCAGATCTTGAGGACTTGATCAGATGACTATCAGGGCTCTGAGATTATGGGGATTTAATGAAGGCAGGCCCGATACATTTAAGAATTAATTAATTATATTGAGGTTGACGGGAATGGACAGGGAGGTATTAATTAACCGTGAGGGTTAATTAATCCCTTATGTGGCGGGGGATTAAGGGTTGTTAATTAGTTACTTTTTAACTAATTAATCCTCGTTAATGATGTATTATGGTTATAACTAACCAAAGGAGCGGGATATATAGAAATTCGGGATTTTAATAGTTTACAATAATACGGGACAAGGTAAACTTCGTAAGGGATTTATAAATTAATACAAGTTAATAGTTAATAGTTAATATGTCATAATGAACAAAAAATCACTAAGTATAAAAACATTTGATGTGTGTATTTAACTTAGGCTTAAAGTGAAATAGGTTTTTATGAGAAATATTGTAATTTTCCTAAGTAAAATAGAATTTTACTTAGGAAAAAACTTATGAAGGGGAATGAATGATTTATGAATGGTTTTAAGTACTTAGGCTTTATAGATTATTGGGCTGAGGGTCCGACCCCTCTAAAAGTCAGATAAATTCTCTCAGCCCCTCTAATTTAGCAAATACCTTAGTACTTAGGGGAAATTAGTGAAAATTTATGGAAAATGAGAAGGGGAGTTAATTATTTTGACTTTGCTTTGCTTGAGATGTTTTCAATATAATACATGCCTTGGCCTTGTGATGAATGTAAAAAATTAACACATTTAGAGTCATCATTCATCACATATAAATCTGCAACCATCATCTACCTACCCTACCTACTTTAACCTAGCATTTTTACTTCTTTATTTGGGTGTACTTAAATTGACAAACCCTTATCACACTTTTCTTTTATTTTACATGGAAATGCCTATCTAATTTGACACTTATTACATCCAAGGGATCATATTAAACCGTTGAGCTCCTTTTTTCACTCTACCTATCTACTTATCTGCCAAGTTTAAACTGTTTGGTCAGATCTTTATTCTCTATTTCTACAACATGAAATTGAAAAAATGAGCTAGTCAAGCTTAAACTATTTGACTATTCATGAATTATGGCATAGGTGACAAGCTGCACACAATTGTTTATTACACAAAAGTAAAAAGTCGTGGCATTTAGACTTGCACACTTTCCTGGTCTTTCTTTTGTTTGGGGTTCATTTTATTTCATTTTTTGACCTCTTTTATTCTTTTTACCCTTTTATTCTTTTTTCTAGGGCATACCCTCTTTACATTTTTTAATTTTTTGATTTTTTACAGATATGGAAAACATTTGCATAAGCAAAGGTATGAACATATTTCAGAGTTAAACCAAGTCAATCATGACATATGACACCTATTGGTATAGGGGCATAACAGTGGCTCCACTTGGGGATGACATTTCCTTGTGAAATGTCAAGAACACTATTGAATAGTAGCCTGATCCATTGGGCCAATCCCACACATGTATGCTCTGTTGTATAATCTTTGTGGCTGAAAATCTTGAACTGAAATTGTAGCATTTTCTGCAAACTGAAATCTGATCTAACATATACTTGTTGATGGACATTGAATTTTATTCAAACCAAAATCCTACCTAATTAGTCTAATAAGCTTTCTAATTGTTGGTTAGGTAAAATGAAACAACCAATGCAACCATCCAAGCATTATATATATTGGTGACCTTTGTTGCTTATACTTGTTGGTGTTTAAAATTGAGATCTTGAAATCAAATATAGCTTTGTTAACCTTTGAGAAGATAAGGAAATTCCTGATCTCCTTTGTTGAATCTAGAAACTCTACAAAAGGATCTTGTAAAATATATACACCTTCTTTGAATTGATTCAAACAACTGTGTGGCCCATGTGCCATCAAACTGAAATATCACTTTTATATTTATCACCCTGCATGTTTTCAACTGATCTTTGTGATGATATTTCTACTGATTGTAATGTATTTCTGGTGAAACCATTATCATCTTGATTTTGACTCTCATAGTCTATTAATGGAGAAAATTTCTGATTGCATTCACCATTCAATTTACAGCTATTGGATCATAAAGAACTTGGAAGGATTGTTGCAATTTATTACATATAGGTTCAAATGGAACTTCATAGATTTCTGCAAGCTTCTCTTTTTCTTTAAAATTTTTATACCACATTTTCTTTAAAAATTGAAATGATTCAAAATAAAGAGGCAGGGAATCATCTTGGATCATTTGATAATTTGTTCCAGCTTCCAAGTCTTCTTCTACAACCTGACATACAATGGCATTTTGGGGCTACAAATCTAGATATGAGAAGTCTTGAACAAAGATTTTATTGCCATCTAGATAGTTAATATCAAAACTTGTTGACATTTTATTTATAATTGCATGATAGTTATCTCTAATAAACTGAAATGAAGAAAAACAAAATGGTAAAGTTCCTTCATTGATTTCAAATTTTTTTGCACTTTCCTCATCATTCTCATAGCTGAAATGAACAAGTTGATCACTATTTTCAAGTTGCTGAACCTAAACTTCCTTATTCCTCAAATTAGCTTTTGATTCCTCTACAAGGTTAATTTGGATTTGAGAAACATAATAATTATTATAGTGATCAAGCTCAGGCACATCATCATAAGAATTAATGTCACCAAATGTACATATTAGATCAATAGATTGCCTCTCCACATATGGTTCTATAACTCTATCTTTAGATTTATGGTAGTTGGAATTAACAGGAATTTGTTCATGGTTTTCAACCTCTTCATTTTGTGAAACAAATGTGTCATGGTAATTTTGAACAAAAAATTCAACTTTCATGGTGATCTCCTGCATCATTTCCTCTATTTTCTTTATCAAAATGTCAATTTTTTCCTCTTTTTCTGCTTTCAACGTTTCTCTTCTAATTTGCAGATTAACTTCTACATATATTGTCGTGTTTTGCATCTATTCCAATGTTAAGGGTTTTGTTTCTCTTAGATGAAATTCTATCTCTAAATCAAATCCTCTTGGATAAAGCAAAAGGGATAAACCAAGGTTGTCTTATATTTAATGGTATTGAATAATAGATTTGATTAAATCTGTCCGAAAATTGTTGTATCATTTCATTTGGCTATCTTTTTAACTAATTATATTCTTCTATGATCACAAGAAGATTGAATTTAATTATCCATGTATCAAGTCAGAGTTTGAGGTATTGCTCGAGATTTGAGATGCTTGCCTCAGGCAGGGTTTTGAACCAACTCTTGACTTTGTCTTGCAAAGAAAGACGAAAAAGCCTAATACTAACATCCTCTTCATCTACTTCAAATAAGTTAAGATAATCTTCAAAAGCTTGACTATGTTTTTGGGAAGTGATACCATTCTCTTGATCAAACCCAGGGAGGTGCTTAGGAAAATCATTAGCGAAAGCATGGAATGTAGGAGGTAAAATGAGTGGTTTATATCTATCAGGAACTTTATAAGGTACTAGAATATGTACAAGGATTGTATGATCAGTATTAATTTTTTGATTCTCCTCAATTGGAAAATGATCTTCATAAGAATTAGAAGGATGCTACTCAATTGTGTAAGGAGATTTTATATCTACATGTTTCAAAGGAAAATAATAAAACTTTAATCTACAATCATCTCTAAAATACAATATACATTGAAAAACTTTATCATTGAGAAAGAACATAATGTCTTGAATAATAGTCCAAGCTAAAAGCTTGATATTTCCACACAGTTCTTTCAGGCTCATTCCTCCAGTGGAGTCTTTATTTTAGAATTGATTTGGAGTCGCCAGGTGGATGATTTCAAACTTTATGTGTCTAATCATTGTCCGCCATCATAGATCAGATCTAAACTTGTAAAACAATTCTGAAGAAAATGTTAGTTCTCCCCCGTGGAGTCGCCACTATGTTATCACTTAGATTTTCCCAGAAGTTGTAAGAAGAGGGAAAGGGGTCTGAGGTAACCACAAACCAAATTTTAAGGTACAAAATCTAGCCAACCTATACCCAGAGAGGGCTCTCTCTTTAAGGTTTAGCTTTGTTTTGATAAATATTAGGCTAGTTATGAAAGCTTGGGGTTTTGATTGTGTTTGGTGTTGAAATTCAATAGCAGAGGGGTAGGATTGAATATTTTAGGCCATTGGGTTAATGGAGTCAAAGAAGATGGCTCAACTCGATTTAGTTTTTCAACAAATGATGGCTTCACAAGGCAAGATAGCTAAACAAGTAGCAAATAGAAACTTGAAAACATGGAATGGACTTAAAAGGGATTAAGGGCAATTAAGTATCCTTCAACATGTTTTAAGAGGAGGGAACTTGGATGATCACCAATAAAAAGTAATGAAGAATTTTTCACTAAATGATCAAAATGAATAAACTAGGAAACATGAGCAATTAAGAATTCACTGCTTATGCTAGTTTAGAAGAAAACATTTAGAATAAAAACGATTGAAGATAGATTGCACTTAAGCACTTTCTGGATTATTCTTTTTTGTTTTAATACTCAGATATGAAACATAATTGATATAGTAAACAAGAAAACAATAACACATGAGATATAAAATACTTATTTGTCTTGTGTTTGACACATGAATCCTGTGAAAAGTCCTTTGTATTAATTCTTCATCCAGCCAGCCATGCAAGATTTGTCCAATAGCACTTTATTCCAAAGTAATCAGTTTTACAGCAATGTCAAAGAATCCACCCCAAAATACTTCAAATGAAGAAGTATTTATACTAATTGTAAACCAAAATATCTTGAAAAAATATCAAGATTAGTGTCACAAATATCTCCAACTATTTACATTAATAGAACTTAAATAAAGGACATTAAAAAATAATGAATCTATTTGGCACTATTTCTATGGATTAATGGTGACAAAGAAGAGAAAGTAGAATTTGATAGTAACTCTTAGCTGATGATGAGACATCCCAGTCACTAACTACCTCCTTCCTTTGTGCATTCTGCCCCAGAAAATTGGCAAACTTAGGGTCCAATGATATTCTTGTATATCGCAATCCGTGATAGATATGTAAAATGTGAAAGAGGTTATTTTATATAAGAATGTTTTTGAGATAAATTTCACTCAGTTTCAAAAACTTCAGCTCCAACTATTCATAATATGCTCTGCGAAAAGATGTCAAAAACAAGACTTTGCACACATTGAAAAATAGGCTGTGAAGACATGCACTTATCTCCTTTTTGGTAACACCTGTGTAAAAAGTGAGAGAGGTTTTTGTATATTGGCCTGCTAAGAACACAAACCTCCTCCAGATGCACAAAATAATTCTTGACGTGGCCACAATAGTTTTTTCAAAACTATGACTTAAACAGGAAATTTCTAAAGAATATACCATTTTTGCTCTGATTTCCTCTTTTAACTTTCAACTTCTTTTGACTGTTTTTCACTTTTACTTTGGATAAACTACATTGTAGTTGGTGAAAGTGTTTTCATATCTATTTAACCCTTAATTTCTTCATGTTTACTTTTACTGTTTACTTTTTACTTTTTAATTTTACCGTTCGGTTTTTTCATCTATCTTCACTTTGACATGAATTTGTATACTCTATTTTGTAACTGTCTTCCCTGCTATTTATCTTCATGGTAGCTGATTTAATTGACTTGGTCTTCAATTTGATACTCTTTAATCCTAATACACTTTGACTATTTCTTTACTGTGCCCTTTTACCTTCAATGTGTAGTTTAGGTTTTTACTGTTTGTTTCAACAGTGAATCATTTAATTTTATGTTTCCTCTACTTGTATTTTAAAATGTTTTATTTTCCATCCCTTTTTGAATATAATTGATAACAATCTTGGAGTAATAGGTCTTATGACTAGTATTAAGATTGATTATCCAAGGTTTTGGTCTTCTGATCACCTGTAAAACAAAACAAATCGTTAAAAAAGCATTGGTTTGCAGGGGAGGTCGAAAAGGTTTCATTTGAGCTTGAGAGGTCTGTGGAGTGAGTCCAAAATTCTTTTCGGGAAGTAAATCATGCTTGAATCAATTAACAGAGGTGTTACATAGTAATTTACCACTGCCTTCACTCCTGGTCTTCTCACTGTGTCATGTGTCCAAGTCAAACATGCATATGCCAAACAAATGCTTTCATAAGTTGCCAATTGACCCACTTTTCCAAAGTTGTCTGCCTCATCGCAGCTATTGGTCTAATAAACACACTGAAAGGTGCTCATGAACAGACCGACCGCGCTATCACCATGGAAGTACACGTGATTCCCACGATGGCCTGATTTTAAGCACCAACGCGGGGCTATGAGGTCTCTTCGGTGATGATCTAACTATCTACACTGATCACTTGCGATGTCCGCGCTGAAGATCAGTTCTGTGCCCGTGATGATCCAGATTGGGTGAATTTTTCCAACAGTCATCCTTCCAGATGACTCCAGACCTAGTTGTTGGCCTTGTTTATGTCGCCCTTCCTTACCTGGTGTGGCAGTTCCGTCAATTGTGCTGCCTTCCTTGGTGATAAGCTCTCCTTTCCACCTTTCATGGAGACTCCTCCTATTTAAATTCTCACCATTGCTATGCATTACTAGTTTTGGAATAGTTGGACAGTTGGCTAGTTGAGTAGTGCTGTGAGTGCTTTGTGAGTTTGCTAGATATTTGGTGTGAGTGTGATAAGTGTGGAATTGTTGATAGTTTGTGGAAGGTTGTGAAGTGCCCTTGATCTTCTGTAAAACTTATGAGTGAGAGAGTTCTTGTATGTTGGGAGATCCATCTTTAAAGAGTGAATGCTTGAAGAACATGCTAGCTGGACTCTTCTCTGAGAAGGCTTGTGACGTCAAGACTTTGGTTGTAAGCTAACTCTTATTTTATTATTAATACAATCAATGATGTTTTCCTATGTCTTGCATGAAATGTACTTGATAGCTCATGAATTCTTGACTTTATGAGTAAATAGTTCATTGTTGTATCTGGTTACGTGCTTTATTGTATTTCCTTTGCTTTGTTTCAGGTTGATCACTCGTTGAGGAGAAGGAAGCAAAAGCTAGAGTAGCGCAACAGAACTCCATCGACCACCAGTTGAGGTAGGCCTCCAATTCTTAACTATTTAACGAAAGCTATTATTGATATGTCCTTGTTTGTGACTAGACCCACTCTAGGGCTAGAGGGGTTGCCTCTGTCCGCAGAGGGAACGCTTTCTTGCATCACAAATTGGCGACTCCGGTAGGGAGGAGCTTTTGCCTGTGTTTTCTTATTTGCTCTTGCCTTGATTTTTTGATTTGGTCTCTCTTGTTGCTTGGGGATTAGTCATCAGTGCTTTTTGTTTCCTGGGGTGATCTGGGAGATACCCTTATTTCATTGGAAGATTGGCTATTTTGATTTGGGACTCACCCGTCATTGGTTTTGAGCTTCATCGTGGATTTAATTGTAACAGTCATGCTGTCATCGCGCATGACCTTTTATACTATCCTATTTATCACGTAATTATGCCTAACAGTCGCGACGGTTCTAAAAATCAGACCATCACGGGAAAGTCGTGCACTTCTGCGCTAACATCGCTTTGTTGCTGCAACAAGTGCTCTATCAGCGCATGTTGCTTGTGTATTACCCAGGTTGATTGTTGTAGAATTTATTTTGTTCAATTTTACCTACTGAATCCATCAATCTTGCTAGCCCCTTGCTTTTTCACTCGCTTGATGACTTGTTTTTCCCTGTTTATTGGTTAAGGCACCCTTTTGTGAGCTTTGTTGACTGAATCTTGTTTTCTTGCTTTGTGACCTAGTTTCATTGTTTCAAGTATTTTGGATCAATTTTGCTTGGCCGCTTGGTTATTCAAAGATTCATTTGCAGCTTGTTGTTGATTTTTTTGAGCCTTCCTTTGAGCTTGTTTTTGGTTGATTGTTTAGTGAATGTCATTGAACCAATTTTGCATGTTGATTCGATCTCTTCACTACCAAGCATAGATTACAATTGTTTGGGTTAACTGGGGTTTTCCACACTTGTTTGTCGCTTGTTTGTTTTTCCTAGATTTAGAGACATAAAAATTGAAAAGATTTCATTTAGTATGAAAGTGAAAGTGAATTTGCATTCCTAGTTTGCATATTGGAAAACAAATGAAAAAGATCTCTCATTAGTAGTTTCCATGCACTTTAGAGATTGGTGTCTATATGCATTGAGTGGCTGCCATTGTTGTCTTGGTTTTCTTGTTTGGAAATAATCTCTCTACCCTCCCGTAGGTAGGTGCTCATCGAAGAAAAATGATTTTTCATGCATTCTAGCTGCATCCTAGGATTTATTATATACATACTGTAAGGCCTGAAAACTGAAACATAATCCAAGATCAACTCTAAAATGAACTGAATGAATCTAACAATGCATTGGAACATAACGCACACTATTTAGAGGTCTAGGATAGAGACGTGCTCCGACGTCGTTAAACCTAGTCACTTTTGTTTCCACTCAAGGTTGGGTGATTCCTCCTTTCGTGACTCAATAATGGTCTAGTACGGACTTGTGCTCCCACGTACCATCAAGTATATGGGGAGACCCCACTAGGTTATCATCCTTTATCCATAGGAAGCCGTGTCTACTACCTTACAAGCCATAAGGCACCGAACATAACATTCGGGAAGATTGACTGCCATACGGAAAGTCCTTGGTTTTCATATGATTACCAAGGTGTATATGCAGTTCTACGGATTGTCTGGTAAACCTTTTGTCTAGTTCTCCAGAGTAGTCACTTTCGCTCCTTTCTGGACTCCCTAAAAGAAAAGGTTCATCTGAGCACTTGTCACTTCAGGTTCATTAAACATTCGAAGGCAACTAGAGTCATCTTTCGGTCCTTTTCTCGACTCTTTAAAGATGAAAAGGTCAAGTTGTGTTCTTGAGTCTTAAAACTTATTCGGCCACGTTCACATTTACCCTGTTAGATCTTGTTTGTGTTAGCTTGAGTAGGGTCCTTTCTCGTTAGTTTTTCCTAGGGTCTTTGAATCGAATCATCCTAGCAGAATCATCGATCTCGTCTCCCATTCTGAGTGACCAAGGGTCTCCTTCTTCTATTGCTCCTGAGACACCGGTTGATAGTGGTACTCTCCCTATTATTCTGAGTATCCAGCCGCTTAACTCTCGCACTCCAGAAGACGATTTCTACGATATCCATTGGAACCTTGTTTGGGGGCCTTCCGAAGAGGACGTTCCTAGTACTCTTGGTTTTTTGGTCCCAATGTCTTCCTGTGACATGGATGACACATCCCCCATCGCGAGTGAAGCATCCGTTGTAATGAGCAGTGAAATTCTTGTCTCAGCAGAGACTCCACCCTTTAGTGTCACCCCTCTTGGTGTCACGTTGCCCTTACAATATAAGGCTTTAAGGGATGTTATTAGTTCTAGGACTTCCTTTACGGGTTCCATGTGGTCTCAAACCATCACTCCAACTTCGGAGCCCTTTATTCCTCAAATTCACAATACGACTGTCACTTCAATCCCGACTATGCCAACTGTATGTGTGGCTTCTTCAGCACCCCTCGTTGGTGCCATCACTGCATCGTCAGTCATGACCACTATCACTGGACCTTCTCCTGGATTAGCGAATAGTGTCTGGTCAGCACCTACATCCAGAGTTGTTGATCCTCCGTTTATTGCCCCACCTTCTTCTGGTTTCTTTCCAGCAGGGGGGGCATATGTTCCAAATTAGTAAGCTTTTCAGAATCCAAGTTCGCAAGGTCTGTTCCATTACTACGATCCCATAGGGCATCACCTTTATCTTGTCGGACCCTTGCCATCTCAGCCTACTATTGAGGTCTCGATTTCGTTAGCTATTGCTTGGGGTACCACTTGTTATGGTGGTGGCCAAGCCAACTCTAAAAATCTTCAAGGACCACCTTATCAAGGTTAGTCGTCTTACACGTAGCCCTCCTACGGGCAGTAGTATTACAGACAACCTTATCCAGGGCAACCTAGAGGCCCACAAGGACAACCCTTTCAGGGAAAACCTTCGGCTTCTGGTGGTTCATATTTTACTTATCTTGGGCAACCCTTTGGAAATCTAGGACAACCTTACATGCAACAAGGGCAACCTGGGATCCAGCAGGGATATCCCTCTGGGCAACCCTCTGGTAATCTAGGACAATATTATATGCAACAAGGTCAACCTGGTGTCCAGCAGGGATACCCTTCTGGGGAAGCCAGCCAGCCTTACGTACAGCAAGGCCAACCCACTACCCAGTCTGGTCAACCATCTAGATGAGTTGGCCAACCTCAAATCCAATCAAGTCAACCAACTGTCCAGTCTGCTCAGCCATGTGGTCCATTAGGACAACCCTCAGTTGTGCAAGGAAAACCCAATACCCAGCAAGCTCAACCTTCTGGGAAAATGGGTCAATCTCAAACTCAACTAGGTCAACCTTCTGGCCAAACAGCTCAGCCCCAATCCTCTCAAGGACATCTTTTTGGGCCTGCTCAACCAGGCACTCAAATGGTTGTTGCTTCTCAAGCTACACCCAGTTTTTAGCCCCAATCTAGGCCCCAAACCCAAGCTGGTCTTCAAATGCAAGTTGGGTTTCAAACTCAACCTCTTTATCAAGCGCAGCCTAGTCCCTAGACACAGTATGGTGCCCAGCTACCTTACGGATTCCAGCAATCCTAAGTGTTACACTATAAATTGTGACCATGACTATCTGCAATTAATATGGCTCCATCAATAGTCATATTATCCTCCTTGTCAAGCCTAATACCTATGCTCTCCATGTCAAACTTCAGGAAAGAGAGAAAGTCAATAAAAATCATGTTTATCTCTAGGTACGCAGGTTCTCTCTACCTTGCCTGCGTGTACGCATCCCAAGCTCATTGTACCTGCGTACTTGTACACTCTGTAAGTCAAGGGATGGGTGCGTACTCCTGTAAAGGTCAAAAGGCACCAGTTTCATCTTAAAAAAGTTACTTGTGGTCACTTCTAGAGCTTTCTAGAAGAGTGTTTGACGTGTATTGAGCGCCTCCAGATGGTTCATGCATCCCTATGATAGAGGAACTTATCCCATAAGAGAGGAGCTACCCCATCCAAAAGAGGGAGTATCCCATTGATGTTGGACCTGAATAACTTCCTCTAGAACACTATAAATACAGGCATTGGGCCAAAGGAGGGGAGGTTGAAAGCTGAACATTCCAAAGGGTAGATGCTGCTGGAATTAGGACTTCCTTGTAAAAGCTTGTGAGGAGAGATTACCATCCTTTCTTGTTTCATTTGGAAGTGGGTGAGCTTGTCAAAGTAGAGGAAAACTCTTGCTGGACCCTGGGAGGAACTTGCACAACACCAAGGCTCAGGTTGTAATGGTTTCTTTTTTGTTTCCTTAATACAAATAAGTCCATCTTCTCAATGATTTGTTGTTAATGAATTGTTTCATATACTCCTTGGTCTATATGTTGAATATGCTTTGTTTTATGGAATATTCAGATGTTATGTAATCGTTTGATTGTTAGTGTATGCAAGTTTCAAAGTGAAGGAGGAGCTCATCTGGATCGACGAGGC
>APFE030191430.1:29875-65140 GCA_000404065.3 Pinus taeda
ATCATGTGGCACACTGAGGCACTAAAAAAATAAGTGTGTATGTCCAAGTAGAGTCTGTGCTCTCCATACATCTGAGACAAATGTCTCTCAAAATCATCAAACAAAAATAGACCTAGACATCTACTGTGGTGGGTTGTGCTCCCTATAGCACAATGCCGCCCATGCCACACGCCTCAATAGGCGGTGTGCCCTGGTTCTCACCCCAACCGTGTGAATCTGCAATGCTACGGGGACCTCCTCGACCCCCTGGTAGTTAGGGATCCCTTCCAGTAGTCCCTCAAGATTTTCGTCCATCGTCTCCAGCTCGTCATCCGCTAGGGGAGCTATGGCTAGTGCTACGATGCCCTGCGCATCCCTCCGTGCCTCCGGAGCCAACCCAACAGGTCTCACTGGTCCTACATCTGCAATTCCACAGTGTTCATCATTAGGACATATACATGAAAAAATTAAAAATCATCATAAAAAATAAATGCAAAAAAAATGTGATCAAGTGTCTTACCACCATCATCCCACTGCTCACCATCAGGCAGCTACATGTTAGGATCTTCGCGGAAATCCATGCCTGCATATGGCCAATCCTCCACAAATATCACCTGGCGATCCATCCACTCTCGGAATAGTACCCCCCATGATACTGGGTCCCACCACCTCCTCGTGGCATGACATGCGCCCACCATGTAGCTCTGGTCTCACGTGGTCTGGGCGTGTCTAAATCCATATCCTGAAGCTATAGTGATTGCACCCGCTCCAGCATAAGTGGGACTAAGATGGATCTGTAGCCAAACTTCTTCGTCTCCCCGTGACGACATCTAGTAAGTTGTCGTTTCATGTTTGTTGTCACTGTGTCTGCCCAGTTAAACATGGTTGGTTTCAGACACTCGAGAGCTAACTGAAGATGGGTCTTCAAGGCCTCATGTTGGGCTTGGGAGCCCTCTTCTCGTGTTACCATGAATAGTGTAGCACAAAGAATCACATCGTTCACTGTCAGGATTCCTACCTTCCCGCTCTTCATTTTGCGTGCCCCCAGGCACACCCAAGCCATGAATGTCTCTAGTGATTCGTCCCCGGGACGTTGGCCCTCCATGATCAGCCCCAGACCCCGACAGGACAACCTGGTCAAAAAATATATATATGTGGCGTCAAATTCAATTTCTCGGCCTCAGATAATGAACCTCTCATCTGTAGGACTTCAGGCCCGGATCAATAGCTCCAGTAGATCAAGCTATGACCAGAGGTGAGGAGTGAGGAAGAATTTGAGTAACCCACATGCCCGCAATGCGTTTCGGCACCCCACGTCGATGAAAGCTTGGATATCATTGTCATCGTGCATTCATTCTTGCCAAACGAATGCCATTATAGCCTACATAATGAAGAAATTCAATTAGCGCCCTTGTTGCAAAGATCTAAACGTTGTTTTCGTAAAAAAATATTCGCGCGACATCATCACGTCTATTCCCAAAATAGACGCGATGACCATGGCACGCTAATGTTAATTTCTCCCGATCATCGCAGAAGTACATCACTTTTCCACGATGATCGGGTCATGGTCTGTGTTTATTTTTATCGGTCATCGTGGACCCGAAGACAAAACCCGCGATGACCGAGCACAGAATTAATTTTGAAAAAACTTCCTAAACTAACACATCCCACGGTCAAATGCAGCAAAAAAGACATTGAATTAAAGCGCAGGATGAAATCTACCTACCTGGAAGAATTTTCAGGATGAATGGTGGAGGAATGGGCCAGAATTTGCTCAACAACTTCAGTGCTCCAAAATGCTCTACAGTGCATAAACAGTAACAATGGTAAAAAATCAATGGTAAAACCCCCCTTTTATAGAAATTTTGGAAAATTACAAAATTATATTTGGTAAATGTGGGTTTTCTCCTCATTGTTATCATATATTCAATTAAAATAAGGTTTTCCTAGCTATATTGTTTATTTTATATCGAATGGGTTTACGTGTGACGTGTTTCATGCAGGTTTATAGGTGATGGAGTTTCGAGTCCGCTTGATCCGCGAAGTCGTCTTTAAGCCCTTTTCCGACTTAAAACATGAAAAGATTGTCAAGTTGTCCTCTTGACTCGTTAAAGGTAAATAGGAGGCGGTCACCTTTAAGCTCTTTTTCTAACTGTTTGAATACAAAAAGATCGTTGGGCCTTTATCGTTTTCAGGCTCGTTAATGGTTACGAAATGACGTGATTTCGATCGTTTTTTTACTTTTTCAGGTCGAAGTCATTAATCGTGAAAAGTACTCCTCGATCATAATGGTCAGGCGGTTCTTTCGAGTATTGTTTTATACTTTTTCGGGCTCGAGAGACAACTTTACGAAAAAGGAACCCTTTGGAGTTTTCTTTTCTGTGTCTTTTTCAAACTCCCTAAACATGAAAAAGACTCTGAGTTTTGCCTATGTCGGACTCGTTAAACCCTCACGACATTGGACTCGTCACCATGACGAGACTCGAGCTTCTCGTCCCTAGGGCTCGTTAAACTATTACTAGGTTGGATTCAATAACAGGTTTATCATTAATTTTTTATGGCAGCGAGTCACTCTTGAACATCGACACTTCTGCTTCTTGTCGAGTTGGGACATCCATACATCATCACTTGGCATTTCACGGGTTTGGGTTGTCATTTGGCCTCATTCCATCTGATTCATGCCTCCATCATCAAGCCTTTGATCCTTTGCTACCTGAATGCTGCCACCCTCTGGAGTCGTGTCGTCAACATGTTCAAGAGTATAATCCTTCTGCAATTTACACCGTTGTCTCCTTCTCTGATACTCTGTTTCACAATCTACCTCTTGTTCCTTATCTCGTGTCATTGATGGGGGAAACATTATGGCCCTCCTGCGATGGGTCGTCTCCTGTCGACATCAGCTCATTATCCAGGAGATTGATCTCAAGATCCCCTTTGGTACCTTGGAGCTTGCATGCCTCAATGGCAAGTTCTTCGTGCCTGATGGTTGATTTGCATCATTGGTCACCATTTGGGTGATTCCATGAGTGTTTGAAGCTCACTTTTCGCACTTCGTGGATTGTACTAGACAGTACCTTGAGAACCATTGGCATTATTGGTGGTTTCTCTCGTGCTTGTTAATGGTTTATATCATCGACCAGTAATCAAGAGATTTTCTCTCATGCTCGATTTCAACACCTCTAATCGCATGTTAGAGTTTATACTATGATCGGTTGGGTTCAAGACCCCGAGCTCAGATTACTCATGCTGAGGCTGCATGGATTGGTTTATGATTACATGACTCATTGATGGATGGCTGCACCCATACCTGAGTCTTCATGGATAGCTGCGACCATACCTTTATCATTATCATGGTCTCATTAGCCGGGTGGCTGCATCCATTCCACAGACCTATTCCATATGTCTTTTGGATGGCTACGCCCATGCCTAGAATACATGTACTGCTGAGATATCAGTTCGAATTGCGCACAGGTCCTTCCAGGTGGTGTCCCAGCTCAGTTATTTTGCAATGTATTTCACGCCTCCCACTCTCTCGAGCTTCATACTTTATGGGGCATCTGTTACACAGTAATTTACCACCGCCTTCACTCTTGGTCTTCTCACTATATCATGTGTCCAAGTCAAACATGCTTAAGACAGACAAATGCTTTCCTAAGTTTCCAATTGACCCACTTTTCCAAAGTTGTCTGCCTCATCACGGCTATTGGTCTAATAAATGCGCTGAAAGGCGCTCATGAACAAACCGACTACACTGCCAACACAGAAGTACATGTGATTCCCATAATGGCCCAATTTTAAGCACCAGCGTAGGGCTATGTGGTCTCTTCGGCGATCATCTGACTATCTGCACTGATCACTTGTGATGTCAGCATTGAAGATCAGTTTTGTTCCCGCGATGATCCAGATTAGGTGAATTGTTCCAACAGTCGGCCTTCCAAATGATTCCAGACCTAGTTTTTGGCCTTGTTTATGTCACCCTTCCTTACCTGGTGTGGCAGTTCCGTCAATTGTGCTACCTTCCTTGGTGATAAGCTCTCCTTTCCACCTTTCATGGAGACTCCTTCTCCTATTAAAACTCTCACCATTGCTATGCATTGCTAGTTTTGGAATAGTTGGATAGTTGGCTAGTTGAGCAATGCTGTGAGTGCTTTGTGAGTTTGCTATATAGCTGGTGTAAGTGTGATAAATGTGGAATTGTTGATAGTTTGTGGAATTTTTTGAAGTTCCCTTGATCTTGTGTAAAACTTACGAGTGAGAGAGTTCTTGTATGTTGGGAGATGCATCTTCAAAGAGTGAATGCTTGAAGAACATGTTGGCTGGACTCTTCTCTGAGAAGGCTTGTGATGTCAAAACTTTGGTTGTAAGCTGACTCTTATTTATTATTAATACAATCAATGATGTTTTCCTATGTCTTGTATGAAATGTACTTGATAGCTCATGACTTATTGACTTTATGAGTAAATAGTTCATTGTTGTATTTCTTTTGCTTTGTTTCAGGTTGATCACTTGTTGAGGAGAAGGAAGTGAAAGCTGGGGCAGCGCAACGGAACTCCATCGACCACCGGTTGAGGTAGGCCTCCAACTCTAAACTGTTTAAGGAAAGCTATTATTGATCTGTCCTTGTTTGTGACTAGACCCACTCTAGGGCTAGAGGGGTTGCCTCTGTCCGCAGAGGGAACACTTTCCTGCATCACAACAGGCTTTAGGTGGTGAATATGGGTTACATAGGGTTTTAATGCACAATCAGGTGAAAATGAGCAAAACTGAGGTTTTTGTGTTTAAACGGGTAAATGGTTAGTACTAGCAGGTGAATGAAAATTGGCAGCAACTGAATGGTGACACATTTTGTCATTTAGTAGAAGGTGATAAGTGGTTTCTATTGCACCACTCATGGAGGTGGGGTGGTATTCGGGCTTGAGTGAGTGATTCCATAGGATGGGTGACGCGTGGTGCGGGTACTGTTCACAAAACCACTTTGTGATCACTCACTAACGCTTGGTCACAAAGGGTCATGCGATATGCATAATGGCCGTTAGATCTTGAGGACCTGATCGGATGACTGTCAGGGCTTTGAGATTATGGGGATTTAATGAAGGTGGGCCCAATACATTTAAGAATTAATTAATTATATCGGGGTTGACGGGATTAGACAAGGAGGTTGTTAATTAACCGTGAGGGTTAATTAATCCTTATGAATGTGGCGGGGAATTAAGGGTTGTTAATTAGTTACTGTTTAACTAATTAATCCTGGTTAATGATGTATTATGGTTATAACTAACCAAAGGAGTGGGATATATAGAAATTCAATATTTTAATAGTTTACAATAATACGGGACAAGGTAAACTTTATAACGGATTTATAAATTAATACAAGTTAATAGTTAATATGTCATAATGAACAAAAAATCACTAAGTATAAAAACATTTGATGTGTGTATTTAAACTTAGGCTTAACGTGAAAAAGGTTTTTAAGAGAAATATTGTAATTTACCTAAGTAAAATAGAATTTTACTTAGGAAAAACTTATGAAGGGGAATGAATGATTTAGGAATGGTTTTAAGTAATTAGGCTTTATAAATTATTGGGCCGAGGGTCCGATCCCTCTAGAAGTCAGAGAAATGCTCTGAGCCCCTCCAATTTAGCAAATACCTTAGTACTTAGGGGAAATTAGTGAAAAATTAGAGAAAATGAGAAGGGGAGTTAATTATTTTGACTTTGATTTGCTTGAGACGTTTTCAATATAATACATGCCTTGGCCTTGTGATGAAAGTAAAAGATTAACACATTTAGAGTCATCATTCATCACATATAACTCTACAACCATCATCTACCTACCCTACCTACTTTAACCTAGAATTTTTACTTCTTTATTTGGGTGCACTTAGACTGGAAAGCCCTTATCAAACTTTTCTTTTCTTTTACATGGAAATGCCTATCTAAGTCTACACTTATTACATCCAAGGGCTCAGGTTAAACTGTTGAGCTCCTTTTTTCACTCTACCTATCTACTTATCTGCCAAGTTTAAACTGTTTAGTCAAATCTTTATTCTCTATTTCTACAACATGAAATTGAAAAAATGAACTAGTCAAGCTTAAACTATTTGACTATTCATGAATTGTGGCATAGGTGACAAGTTGCACACAATTGTTTATTACACAGAAGTAAAAAGTAGTGGCATTTAAACTTGCACACTTTCCTGGTCTTTCTTTTGTTTGGGGTTCATTTTATTTCATTTTTTGACCTCTTTTATTATTTTTACCCTTTTATTCTTTTTTCTAGGGCATACCCTCTTTACATTTTTTGATTTTTTGATTTTTTACAAATATGAAAAACATTTGCATAAGCAAAGGAGTGAACATATTTCATAGTTAAACCAAGTCACTCATGACATATGACACCTATTGGTATAGGGGTATAATATAAAGGAGAATATCATGAATGATTGTTCATCATATTAGGGTGGTAGACCTAAGATATAAAGTGCTCATGAGGTACAAGCAGTTGGGGATGTTTGACAGAGCATTCCTCGGATCTATGCAACATTGGATAGCAAGCAGGCGAATCACCAAGAACCTATTATTGAGATGGATGGTAAGCTCTATGATCGAGTTGCCTCTATTTTGATTGACCCTGGATCTAATTATAGTTACATTAATCCTGGCCTGGTGGATAAGTGTGGTTTGAGAAAATAAGTGCATGAAAAGTCTTGGTTGGCATAGTTGGGTATAGGTACTATGAAAAGAGTTCACCATTGGGCAAGAACTTGTGCATTTGAGCTTAATGGTATGCCTAAATCAATGCATATGATTATACTTCCATTGGGATCATATAACATGCTTCTGGGTATGGATTGGTGGTACCTTCTCAGGACCAAGGTTGATTGTTATGAAAAGGCTAGTAAGTGCTTGGATGAAAATGGAGAAAAGAGAATCATGTAGGGTAAGAAGAAGTCAAGATCAGTGAGAATAGTTACAACTATGTAGGAAAATCATGATTGCAGGAAAGGCTGTGTGTTTTTCACAAGGAATTCTTCTAATGATAAAGGTAAGGATGTCGAGGATGTGGAAGTATTGAAGAGGTACCCAGTTTTGCAGTAGTTTCAGGATGTATTTCCAACAAAGATTTTAGATTTTCCACCTTAGAGGGAAGTGGAATTTTCTATTGAGTTGATTCCAAGGGAAGCGCCAACATCAAAGGTAGCTTACAAGATTAACACTCCAGAGCTAGTGGAATTGAATTTTTAGTTGAAGGAAGTGCTTGAAAAGGGATACATTAGGCCAAGTTTGTCATCTTGGGGTGCACCAATATTGTTTCTGATGAAGAAGGATGGTAGTCTTAGGTTATGCATTGATTACAGGCAGTCAAACAAGATAACCATCAAGAACATGCATCTGTTGTTGAGGATCAATGACTTGTTTGATCAACTAAAGGGAGAATCAATGTTCTCGAAGATTGATTTGAGATCAAGATATCATCAGGTGCGCATAAAAGAAGAGTATATCTACAAGACGAATTTCTGAACCAAGTATGGGCATTATGAGTTTCTTGTAGTTCCTTTTGGTTTGGCTAATGATCCATATACTTTTATGTGTTTGATGAATAGTGTGTTGCACCCTTATCTGGAAACATTTGCAATTGTATTAATTGATGATATATTGATATATTATAATAATAAGGAAGAGCATGCCAAACACTTAGCAAAATTTTTGAGGTTACTAAGAGAGCATCAATTCTATGCCAAGCCTAGTAAATGCAGTTTCTTTTAGACAAAACTACATTACTTGGGACATGTTGTTTCCAAGGAAGGCATAATAGTGGATCCAAAAAAGATCATAGATGTCATGGAATGGACAAATCATAGGAATGTGGATGAGGTCAGGTCATTCATGGGGTTAGGAGGTTATTACAGGAGGTTCATCAGGAAATTATTATAGATTTCATATTGTATAACATCATTGTAGAGGAAAGGAAATAAATTTGAATGGATAGAGGTATGTGCAACCAATTTTGAGTAGTTGTTGTAGTTGTTGACAAATTCTTTAGTTCTAAAGATTGCAAATCTAGATAAGTATTTCATGGTGTGTATAGATGCTTGTAAGATAGCACTTGGAGGAATCTTGATGTAAGGGGGACATGTGGTATGCTATGAGTCATGGAATTTGAATGAGCACGAGTAGAACTATCTGATGCATGATCTTGAGTTGGAAAATATCATTCATGAATTGAATATGTGGAGACACTATATCCTTGGCAGGAAGTTTGTGTTGATGAGTGATCATAGTGGGATGAAATATTTGTTTGACAAATATGGCCTAAATCATAGAGTGTTGATAGCCATGGATTTTCTTGTTTCAGTAACTAATTGTTAGGCATATTTATACCCCGGTGATTGTGTTTTATCTTTGCTTAGCACTTGGTTTGGTTGTGTCAGCTATAAGAATGTCTTGTTACGAATGTATATTTTTTTGAAAGGTTGAGATCTTAAAGAAGCCATTGACGATTTCCTTGAATACTCAGGAAACACTCAAAGTATGAAAATTCTAGAAATCAACACTATCCAGGCTCTAGTAAATAGCTTTGAATTGAAATATGGGGTCGATGTATTGAAGGTAATCTAGATACATCATGGAATCTAGGTATTTAAGGTTGTCTTGAAGTGGCATGAAATTATGGGACTAGATGAAAATGGCCTAGATGTAATTGAAAATGGGATGAGCTAGATGTATCTAGGGTGGGATCCAGTTTGGGGAACCTCCCATGGCTAGAGGGGTGGGCCAAACCAAATATCTAAGAAGGTGTAAGTAATTTGGGTGCTAGGTGGGTTGTATGGTTGGATGTATCTGGGAATCTAGACATTCATAACTTTATGTTTGTGTGCACCATGGAAGAGAAGGATGTGCATAAGTGCAGTGGATTTGTGCTAATGCTACAAGTATCTGGGGATTTGGGGGAACAAAGCATTTTCAATGTGAGAAATCTTGGGAATGTCAGATTTATCTATATTATGGATATAACATAAAGTAAAGGATTTACATGATAGGGTCAAACTCAGTGAGGTCTATAGGATGGTTTATGTGCTAAGGATGATGTGGAATTACCCATGTCCATTTAGGGTGTTTTGGATGACGTCGAACCACCCGAGTGAGGTGTGGTTTCCACATGGGTTTCACATGGTAGGTCCCCACTTGTGTGATAGGGATTAAATGACCAAACTTCAAATGTCCACAACTTTTGATCTAGGAATCATATCATAATAAATTTTATATCGCATGAAAACCCTCAACAAGATAAATGAAATTGCGCTATCCAAAGTTAATTTTTCTAAATGTGGGAAAGGAATTTTTTTAGCCCCATTTCCATAATGGGACCATGGGCATTCGGTTAATTCAACTTATCTCCTTCCATTAAGCTACGAAGAGACCAAGCAGGTGAGAGGGGGCATTGCAAATACCATCCCAAAACATAGTTTAGGACTTGTTTGAAGTGTAGTAGATATTTTAGGATAGATTGGTTTTCTTTGATATGACCAGATTGCTTGAATGAGATTAGCATTAGCTCTTAGCTAGAAAACCACATTGCACTACTACATGTAGTTTTTTCCTACTAATTGTTAATTAGATTCCATTTTTTTATCCCTTTAGCCTTTTAGATTCAAACCTATCTTGATACCATAACACTTATTAAGTGATAGTTGTAGATATTAAGAGGTATTTTCCCTTAGTTTTTGTTGTAGCAGTTACCACCACCCTCCAAAATTTTTCCTATGCTTTGATTTTGGAGCCTTCCTTCTTAACCAAAAAACTCATCTCACATTGATCCAAGTATTCATACTTCGACTGAGACTTATATTTTCAGTTTAGCTTGTGTTTTCTTACTTAGTTGATTTTCAAACTCGTAAGTTAATCTCCTAACTTGGTCCCAAAACAGTTATGGGCTTGCCCTCAGAAACTGCATAATTCTTAAGGGAAACTAGCCTTACTATTGGGAATTGCACAGTCATAACTGGCAGTGATCCTTGAGCTTAGAAAATGTATAGTCATGACGGGCATCCCAGCACTAAGCCAAAAAATTGTGTAGTGCTCACTGAGCTTGGAAACTACACAATACACTAAGTTGGAAAGTTGCCTAGTTCCCAGAACTATTGTCTTTCTCGATGGCGTGCATGGGAATTTTCCCTAGAAAAAGAAAAAAAAAGAAAAAAGAATTCTTAAAAAATAGGGATACATTTTTAGTATCCCGAAGGAGGCACTTGCGTTATTCTTAGAAACTTCCTCCAAGTGTCGCTTTTTCCTTGATTTTAGGCATGTGCGTCATAAACCCTAATTTGCCAAAATATATTTAATCAATGCTACTAGAACTAATTTCAACACTTGATCTCAGAGATTTAGCATTCCTAAGGACATCAAGGAGCCTTCGGTGCAATCGTCGTCACTTTTCCAGGCGAGTTTTTCTTTTGTCGTCTTTTGCTTCTTTTTTTGTCGCTATTTTTGTTTTACTTATGTGACTCTTGTTTCACTTGTTTCTCTTTTTAGTTGCTAGCATTTTAACTTTTTTTAACTTGTAGAAGTTTTATTTCAAGTTATAAATTACTTTCCCAAGTGTCCCACTAGTTTTTCTGTTTTTGAACCAATGATCGTCGTTGCAGCAACTCTCCTCACATTCTTCGTTTTTCCTTCTGTTTAATAAATTGTTGCACTTGACTCACATGCATGCATCTACACTTAGTTAGATCTACACTCAGATTCACACTATCTATCATATTTTCTTGCTTTCACACTTCCCTTGTGAAAATCTAGGTTTCCATTTGCCAAATCTCACTTTTCACAACATGCACTATGCAATATGGAGGCTCAAGCCACTAGATTGGCCTATGGAATTACAAAAGGAACACTCTAAGCTTATCCAACTATGTACTATGTAGTTTCAAGAGGCATCATCCTAGCATGGCCACTGAGACTGCCCAATGTGTACTCTCTCCCAGGCCTTTTCCTAGGTGAAATTATGGATTGCGTAGTTTGAGGCATCAATATTTATCCTTAGATATTGGGATTACACAGTGCATAGTTCGCATAGTCATCTAGTGACCCCTGTAAAAAAAAACTACATAATCCCTCACATCTGGTGCCCGACTTGCTGATTGAACCTACCTTGAAGTTGTTTTGGTTTTAAATTGGCATTTTCTTGCCATGAGTGTCCTCTTTGTCCCAAAGGTACAACAATTGTTGAGAATATCTATAGTAGTCATAGTTACCATGGCATCTAAGAGAGCTGCATCAGAGGAAATTGCCGAGAGAAGTACTAGGGTTGTAGTTGATCAGGCATCATTTGATTTACCAGTGTTTATAGATACTCAACATTTATTGAGAAGGGAATAATACTGACATGGAAATAGATTAAAGACACTTTTGCAAAATACTTTGAGGCACATTTGGAGGACCAACATGTCTATCTTAGTATCTGGAAGTCAAGGCTATACAAGATTGCATGTAGTTACCCTACCTTCCCATGTGAAAACATCATCATCTAGATTGTCTCACATATAGCTTAACATACTATGACATTGAGCAGTGCCAGTGAGGAAAATCTTGCCACATTCAGGGCATAAGACTTCTAGCAAATGTATCACATACCCGAGCCATTGAAGCACATGGAATTACTCTTATATGCCACCCATAACTATGTGAACACAAGATACGTTGTCAAGCATTGGATGAATGAGCCATCGAAGTTTCGACAGAAACCCACCCATGTCTACAAGACAAATTCCCTTAGGAAGGCTTAATAGTTCTCGATCATCTTTGCTTGTTGAATACATGGTTAAGAGAGCATGTAAACCTTCCCTGAAGGGTGGGAAGTCTTACTAGACCAGTTGGTGAATGATGGGAGGCCATTAAACTGGTCAGATCTGTTGGCTCAACAATTGAAGTACCATGTAGCTAAGGCTTAGAATCCACCCAATAATGAGCAAGAAAGGATCTATGCCCACATACTTACTAGATGCAATTTGTGCACAAGCGTAGTTCCATGGCATTAACTAGATATGGACACCACGAGAGACTAACTTTAACATCTATTTCAAGTTTCTTTCCAACTAAGTTTATTGAGAAGCAATGGAAAGGCTAATTGACCACTTTATCATCATACTATAGAAGCTTATATTTGAGCAAGATCCTTCTTGCATGTCCTGAGAAGCAATGGAGGTGATAATAGACATTCCACATTGCTATGCCTCACTGGGTGGCACCTTCATCAGATTTTTTGGTGGAGAGAATCCTTTGCATGTCTTACCAAGGTATGCCAATGAAAAAAGGATCATACAAGAAGTATCATACCACCTCACTACATGGTTGTCAACAACACTACATAGGAAGAAGAAATCCCCATGGCCCACTCCTCCTTTGTGGATCAGATTATATGATATTAAGAACTTGAAAGATGCAGATGTCAAGGCTAAGGACATAGTGAAATTTAATTTCGACACCAAGGAATTTAATCCATATGATCCACATAGTATTTCCAAGGACCAATGTATGAGAGTTTACTTTTTGTGGATCAGCAGGGCATTTCATTAGCCAGAGGAGGATCCTTAGAGGTACTACTACAATGCTTCCATACTCAATGAGTTGATTAGGATAGTAAGGAATTTTAAGGTTTCACCAGAGACAACAATAGCTCCAGAAGAAACAACAACAGCAGCAGAAGGCATCAATCTCGTGCAGGACAAGGGAAAGAGGAAGATTGTTGATGATCCAGAGGAAGAGAAAAGTTGCAAAATGAAGGTAGATCCTATTATCATGAACATAAATTTGGTAGGGGAAATAAATAGGGATCCACAGATGAAAAGATCATATCGAAGGAAGAGAGAAAAGGAGAGGTTTTAGGAATAAAAATTGAAGTTGTAGGAGATAGAGAAGAAGCTGAAGGAATACGAGGAATTGAGGAGGAGATAATGAGAAGAGAATAAGAAGTAGGAAGAAGAACAAAGGAAAGGCATGATGACATAGGAAACAATGTTGATACAGGAAGAGCCAAAACAACCAGTGTCTGAGGAGGAAGGTGAACAAATTCAAGATTGGGAGCTTGCTCAGCAGATTGAGAAATTGATCGAAGTGACAAACATGGAGTTGGAACAAGAGCCACAAAATGAAGTTGTTGACCTGATTTTGAGAGCACCATAGGTCACCCCTCAGTCTCCACCATCTCTAATAGCAGAACGAGCCCCCACCAAAGAATGAGATGTTATTCTCCTTGATGATGATCTTTTCATGGATTTTTTTAATCTATCATTCATTGAGTTGCAGAAGAGGATTATACAAGCATGAAGGAAGAATTTTCCAGATGATCACATATCACTTGTATTCATCAAGGAAAGAGTGATAGTGTCAGACACTAGGAAGCATCCAACTACCATTTCCAAATCCAACTTGGCCTATGGAGGAGAAAAAAATATCAAATGTTCAGTACTTGACAGCCGAGAATGAGAAACTGGAAAAGAACTTGCAAGTTGCTAGCTAAGAGGTAGAAAAACTCTGAGAAACAATGCAAAATGCAGTTTCTACATTGGGGGAGATGAGGATAGCAATAATTTTTGAAGTATCAACATTTGGAGAAACCATGAAGAAGCTCTATGATGGATTTGTCACCATACATAAAGCAGTTGTCCATTTGCATGGCCTACAACAATGGAGAAAAGAGTTTGTTAAAACTCTCAAAATCATACATTCTTCCATCGTCTATGAATAAGAATGGACAATGTGATTCAAAGGGGCACTACTTGACTTAGTGGAGAAGATGAAGCCACACAGAGAGTTGGAGAAAGTGAAGGTCTGAATGTTGATTCGAAACAATGAGCAACTTGCCTCATTCATCAACAGCACATAGTCTTCATATGTGTTGTTGTATAGTAGTTTGGATGTCTCGGTGAGAACACACTAGATTCCATCAATCAGTTCCCTCACCAATGCTAAACCCAAGAACCAATTCCAATAGGAGGTTGAAGAGTACTTGGAGAAGCTAAGACAAGAAGCCACTAGGGAAGACTTGGAACTGAATGCACACAACATGTAGAAGTTCATCAGTGGTCTTGCCAAGGTCAAGACAATGATGCTCATGCTTTAGAATGAGTTGGATATAGGTTTTAATACAATGTACCCAGATTCCATGGAGGCTATAGTCTTCCATAAAGACACCATTAAGCAGTTTGGGAACATCATCACACAATACCAAACTTGGCACCAATATGTGACTGAGAAACAAGCAGTGGAGGTTGTTGAGCTAGACTTCCCCCAAACTCCAGAATCATAGTGTTGTGTCTTGTTAAGTTGTCCCTAACTTATTTTGTCTTATATGGGTACATGTGGAAAATGTAATATTATTTGTAATGTTGGAATATGAAAAGTTGCCATGTAATGTAATGTGTCATTTTGTGAAGAAGTTGAAGAGTCATGAGGGTAGTCCAAAAGTCACAAAGGGGAGTTGAAGGCTCACCCCCTCTTCTTATAAATAGAACCTCATAATATCACATAGATCATGCTTTTGGGAGGAAATATTCTAGCTAGGATTAGGCTTAGAAATAGATTAGGAGTATTGTGAAGAGCCTTGGCTTCTCCATAGCATAGAGCGAGTATACTTCTTTGCAGGAGCAGGTGTTCTTGACTATAATGTTCCACTATTGGGGCTAGTGTTCGTTAATAGTGTATGTATGGATGGAACATTCACTTATAATAATAAAAATCAGAGCCAATACACTTTCATGCAAATGTTGTTAATATAGTAAGATTATTCTTCTTGTATTGGAAATGTATGTTATTTAACTTACGCATATTCTTATGAGCTATTTTCTTTGAATTTGTACGAATCTTGTCGACTACATATTGTTGGATTAACTCGTCACTTTAACTTGTGGACTATTCTGCATCTTAGGTTGTGATGTCATTTAGCTCATGTGTTCCTTTCAAGTTATGTACTATTACAAGCTTCCAAGGGGCACACCTCCTTTTCCCTTCATCTGTTGGAACCATCATGCATCGCACTTGGCTCTCTGCAAGGTCATGCACTTTCTCTCACCAAAAGTTATCATACTTTCCTCTGTACATTTCTGCAGTTAATGCATTACATTACCACCCACTGTTGGGAATCCTACTCCAAAGGGTGTGAGGTGTAGTTTTGACTTCATATTGAGGAGATCCTCCAAATGTTAGCAAGTCTATCACTATCGACATTTCTAGTGCTAGAAGGAGGGCGAGACAACTAGATGGTCCCTTGAAGTTTTTTTTAAATTTCGACACACATTGGGTGACTTCTCACCAAATCATAACCCGGACATGTTTTTCTAACTCTTCAAATTTGGAAGTTTCGGGGAGAATTTGAAATGACTTTTCTAAATTTAAGTTCAATGGTGGATGTGGAATAACCTTTCTCAGGAACACAATATTTTTTCTTGGTTTATGTGACAGGCATGACATCCCATCTGAGGATGTTGCTTGTGGGTTGTTTCTTTCACATCTGATGGCAAGACATCAATGGTGTCACACATTTCCCATAGCCTTCATACACTCTTTCAAATAGTTTGTTGGTGAAACATGTCGTTCTTTCTTTCTTTATGATTGTAAATCCTTTAAGAAGAAAATTTTAAATTTCGAAAAAACACCTGAAAAATCTCTTCATCACTATTTTGAATTTTATGAAGATGAAGTTGAGTGGGAATTTTTAACTGGAAGATTTCAATATCTTGTTCACATCTTTGAAAATCCACATGAGTTATAATATTTTGAACCTCTCCCAAAATACCTCGTGTTAAAGCTTCTAAATCTGAGATAGACAAGGTTGTTGTTCCAAGTGACCCTCTGTCCCCCTCTCATCAAATATCTCTAGCTACATGGGTTGAGGTGGGAGATGTTTAGAATTCACTTATTGATCTACCACCATATCCTCCTATCCCACTTAGAATTTTTGTGCAGATTTGGACTATAACTCTAATGTTTTTCATGAAGTTTTATCTCCTCGTACTTCGTCATTTGATCCCTTTGATCCTCTGAATTTTTGGTGTGTTTTGTTCATCTGTCTCGGACCTCTTTTGTGATGTTCATGAGGATCAAGTTCTGGATGGAGTCAATGTTGAACAACCAACCTACGATATCATTTTTTATGACTATGTGTGGGAGTCTAAACAAGAATTTGTGGTAAAGGAAGACCTCCTTTCATCTACACATCTTCCGCATTATGTTGACATCTTCCATGATTATTTCATTCCCATTCAATATTGTGAAAATTAATTTTTAGATGTTTCTACTTTCGATCATTCACAGAACACGTGGAATTCTAGTTTTTCATTTGAATGCAGAGAGGACAAATATACCTTCCCTGCTCCGCCCAATCTCTCATATTACCTTTCTTCAAACATAAAGGGTGAAATTTCTCATTTTCCACCATCCCCTCTTTACAATTATTCAAATCATGAGGATCCCCCTGTTCGTGATCTTGAAATTTCTGATCATGGTTGTTGTGATATTTTCGTTCATTTATCCGATAACAATTATGATTTTCCCACTATCAATATTTCCAAGCCACCGGTCTTTGATGAACCATATTCTGATGAATTGGAACCTTACCAAGATGTTGAGGCACTTCAGCCCCAACTA
This sequence comes from Pinus taeda, assembly GCA_000404065.3. Lineage (NCBI taxonomy): Eukaryota > Viridiplantae > Streptophyta > Pinopsida > Pinales > Pinaceae > Pinus > Pinus taeda. The sequence goes on from APFE030191430.1 coordinate 46,496, forward strand.
ATGGTTGTGTCACAGTCTGATAGCCCTAAGTTCAATTCCATTTATGATCAGAAATGTATTGAATCTCTCAAAGATCCTCATCACTGTGTTGGTCATATTGAAAATCAATCTATCTTACCAACTACCCATTCGTCATCTGTATCACAAGATCATATCGCTCAATCATTGGAGAAGTCATATGTAGCTTACACTGTTGAAAAATTGAAATTTTATTCCTACTTCATGTTTTCTCGTCTTTCAAGTTTGAAAGTTTGTACTTGCTTGTCTTTGAATTGCAATGTGTTAGGACACCATGGTACCTTTGTAGAATTCCTTTCATGCACTCTCCATTATTATTTTTCTATGGATTCATGCAAGCTTTGAATATTGTGGTTTGCATTGTATTATCTTTCTTATTTGTTGGTTTTCTTATATATCTTTCTAGTCATTCATTCTTTCACCTACATGGGCTAGCCAATGTGTCGAAGTTTGCATTGGAAGTATCACTTTATGTAAGTTGGCCTACATTCTGCTTAGGTTAGAAGTAGGAGTAGTTGTTTTCTTTTCTTGTTTCTTTCCTTGATTTTCTCTACCTGGTTTTGCTTTATCCCGCTTCTTTCCTTTGTTTGTTTGATTTTATAGCTATAGGTTAGTTCTCGAATGAAATGGTGTTTGGCTTCTTAGACAAGAAGAGTGAAGTTCAAGAGGAGTGTGTATTGCTATCAACACTTGGTTATGTGTCTATTCCCTCTCTTTCCGTCAATCTTATATTATTTTAGTCAATGATACCCTGATGTAAAATACATTCCTTTTAGAGAGATTCATGGTGAGATCACGATGCTTGCACTATTAACTAGTACCACCTACTGTAATCAGTTTTCTATTTCAGTTAACCCTTTTCAACTAAGTCAAGTAGAGTAAGGAGAGGGGGGAAACCTTAACAATATGTCATAGGTATATATAAATATCCTTTTCTGAATGGACAACCTCTTGTTCTCTTAATAAGTCAAGATCTCTCTTTTGCCTCATGAAATAGATAAGTTCCTATGCATAGTTCTTTGAAAAATGAAAAAATGAAAAATGAAATGAAGGCCTAAAGAAGAGAAAATATTCCTGCGCAGAGAGTTGAAACAAGTAACTTTATTGGGGTACCATCCAAGGTCATTGGTAGTAGAGAAATGCTTTTTTTCCTGAAGTGACTCCATTGGGGTACTGTCCAAGTCTACTGGCAGCATAGGAACACCAGAGATGAAACTAAAACTACAACAGTCTATTTTACTTGTGCATCTATATACCCCTCATCCCCAATCAAAACAACTCAGTTTGACATGGCTTGATATATGTGTTGTTGATAGAGAGAATGGTAGGGACTACAACTTTAACTGAGGCTAAGTGAAGAAGCTATGATAATCAAAGAACTCAACAATACTTTTGGAAGAGTTAGAATCACTTTGCATGATACAAGGTCCATACAGAGAGCTGGAATTTTACCAGTGCATTTCCAATGTTGTAGTGGCTACAACCATCCTCCAAAATGTTTCCTATGCTTTGATTTTGGAGCCTTCCTTATTAACCAGAATAACTCATCTCGCACTGATCCAGATATTTGTGCTTCGAATGAGATTTATCTTTTCAGTTTGGCTTGTGTTTTCTTACTTATTTGATTTTCAAACTCACAAGATGATCTCCTAACTTGGTCCCACAATAGTTTTGGGCTTGCCCCTAAAAAATGCGCAATTCTTGAAGGCAACTAGCCTTGCTGTTGGGAATTGCACGTCCATGACTTATAGTGAGAATTGAGCTTTGAAAATGCACAATCGTGGGGGAATAGTCCAGCACCGACCCTAGAAATTGTGGAGCCTCACTGAGCTCAGAAACTATGCAGTGCACTGAGCTGGAAAGGTGCCCAGTTCCCAAGACTGCGTGTCTTTCCCAGTAGTGTGCATGGAAAGTTTCCCTCGAAAAAAAGAAAAAAAGGAAAAAAATCAAAAGGCATCCCTAAAAAATAGGGATCTATTTTTATTATCCCGAAGGAGGCACTTGTGCTATTGTTAGAAACTTTTGCCAAGTATCTCTTTTTCCTTGATTTTAGGCATGCATATCTTAAACCCTAATTTTCACAAATCTATTTAATCAACACTGCTAGATCACATTTTCACAATTGGTCTTGGAGCTCTAGAATTACCAAGTAGATCAAGGAGCCTTGGATGTGATGATCGTTGCTTTTCCAATGAGTTTTTATTTTGTCATCTTTTATCTCTTTTTCTGTCACTTTTTGTTGTTTGGCTTGTGTGAGTGTTGTTTCATTTAATTCTCTTCATAGTTGCTAGAATTTTAACATCTTTTATCTTGTAGAAGTGTTGTTTAAAGTTATAGATTTCCATTCCCAAGTGTCTCATTAGGTTTCCACTTTTTGCACCAATGGTCGCCGTTGCATTGAATCTCCTCACATTCTTCATATTTCCTTCCACTTAATGAATTGATGCACTTGATTCACATGCATGCATCTACACTTAGTCATATATGCACTTAACTTCACACTATATCTCAAATATGCTTATTTTCACACTTCCCTTGGGAAGATATGGGTTTCCCTTGGCTAGATCTCACTTTACATACCTTCCACTATGAAATATGGAGGCTCACGCCACTAGCTTAGCCTCTGAAATTACACAAAGCACAACCTAAGTTGGCTCTAGCTATGCGCTGTGCAGTTCCAAGAGCCAGCCTCCCAGCTTGGCCACTGAGACTACAAAATGCATAGTCTCTCCCAGGACTTTTCCCAGGCTGAACTATGAATTGCGCAGTTCCTGTCATAAATCTTCCACCATGGCTATTGCTCCCATAGTTCACCAATCACCCCTGTTAAGACAAACTGTGCAATCCCTCACATCTAGTGCCTGACTTGTTGCTTGAACTTGCCTTAAAGTTGTTTTGGTTTTAAACTGACATTTTCTTGCCATGAGTATCCTTTCTATCCCATAGGTACAACATTTTTTGAGCATCTATCCAGTAGTCACATTTAACATGGAATCTAAGAGAGATGCATCAAAGGAAATCACCTAGAGCAGTACTAGGGAATCAATTGAGAAAACATCAGTTGATTTAACTATGTATGTAGTTACTCAGTAGTTTATTGAAAAAGGAACAACATTGACATGGAAACAAATCAAAGACACTTTTGAAAAAGACTTTGAGCAATATTTGGAAGACCAATAGGTCTATCTTAGTATCCAGAAGTTAGGGCTATACAAGGTTGCATGCAGGTACCCTGCCTTCCTGTGTGCAGACATCATCAACTACATTTTCTCACATATAGATGAACATACTATGACATTGAGGAGTGCCAATAGGAAGAAGCTTTCCACCTTAAGGGCTAAATACTTTTAGAATATGTATCACTTGCTTTAGCGGATGAAGCACATGGACTCACTCTTATATGCCACCCATAGTAGTGAACACAAGATACATTGTCAAGTGTTGGGTGAAATAGCCATCAAATTTTTGGTAGTCACCCACCCATTTTTACAAGAGATAGTCCGTCCGGAAGGCTTACCGATTCTTGATCATATTTTATTGAAAAATATATGGTCAAGATAGCACAGAAACCTTCCCTGAAGGGTGGTCAGTCTTAGCGGGCTAGTTTGTAAATGATGGGAGGAAATTCAATTGATTGGATCTATTGATTCAACAATTGACGTCCCATGTAGCTAAGGCTCATAATCTGCCCAAGAATGAGCACGTAAGGTTCTATATGTCTTCATACTTATTGGATGAAATATGTGAAAAGCAACAATTCCCTGGCATGAAATAGACATGGAATATCATGAACATCTATTGAAAGTTTCTTAAAGAATGCAGTTATCATGGAGTAATCCTAAGGCTAACTGACCACTTTATCATCCCACTATACAATCTTATATTTGAGAAAGATCCACCTTGCATGTCCTGAGAAGAAATGGAGGCAATAGTAGGCATTGTAGATTAGTATGCCTCACTAGGTGGTACCTTCATCAGAGTGTTTGGTGGAGAGAAGCCTATAAATGTCTTACCATTGAATGCCACTAACAAATTGATCATGCAAGAAGTATCATACCACCTCACTATAGGTTTGTCAACAACAATGAATAGGAAGAAGAAAGCACCATGGCCCACTCTTCATTTCTCGATCATATTATACGATATTAAGAACTTGAAATATGTAGATGTCGAGGCTAAGGACGTAGTGAAATTTGAGTTGGGCACCAAGGAATTCAATCTGTATGATCCCCACATTATTTTCAAGGACCATTGTGCGATAGTTTACCTAATGTAGATCAGTGGGGAATTTCATTGAACATAGGAGGATCCTTGGAGGCACTGTTACAATGCCTCTAGACTCAATGAGTAGGTCAGTATCGCAAGGACTTCAAAGGTTTCTCCATGGACAATAGTTGCTCCAGAAGTAACAAAATCAACAAAAAAAGGCAACAATCCCATTCACGACAAGGGAAAAAGGAAGATTGTTGACGATCCAGAGGGAGAGAAAAGATGCAAAATGAAGGTAGATCCTATTATCACAAAGGCATAGTTGGTAGAAAAAGCAAAGAGGGAGTAGTAGATGAAAATAGAAGAGCAGAGGAAGAGAGAAAATCAAATGTTTTAGGAAGAAAAACTGAAGTTGCAAGAGACAAAGAAGAAGCTAAAGGAAGAACAAGGGTTGAGGAGGAGAGAGTGAGAAGAGAAGAAGAAGCATGAAGAATAACAAAGGCAAGGCACGATGATGGAGGAAAAAGAAACGATACAGGTTGAAGATCCAAAACAACCAACAACTAAGGAGGAAGGTCAATAGATGCAGGATTGAGAGATTTCTCAGTAGATTGAGCAATGGATCGAAGTGAAAGACATGGAGTTGGAAGAGAAGCCACAAAATGAAGATATTGACTAGATGCTGAGAGTGCCACAAGTCACCCCTTAGTCTCCACCACCTCCAGTAGTAGACCTAGCCACAAGCGAGCAAGGAGATGATGTTCTCCTTGATGATGATATCGTCATGGATGTGTACAATCTACCATTCAATGAGTTCCAAAAGAGGATTGTAAAACCATGAATGAAGAATTTTTGAGATGATCATGCATCACCTACATTCATCAAGGAAATGTTGATAGTTTCAAACACCAAGAAGCATCCAGTTTCCATTGTTGTAGTGTTTCCTCCTCAAAGATGTACAAAAATAACCCACTTAATACTGTGGATGATAAACAATCTCAACAATATAAATGGCCAGTAAACATTGTAGATCTATAACAACTGATAGAAACAAAACTTGCCAAAATTATGATCTATGCCATAATCATAGTTAAACAAGAAAACGAAATAGTAATAACTCCAATCATCCAATGGAAACCAGATATACAAAGAATATTTTTTATTATAACACATGTGAAGTGACTAAATATATGTTACCACCCCCACTCTATGGGATGGGTTCTTGGCTATCCTTTAATGTCTTCATCCTGTGTAGAGTCTCTCTCCTCTATAATGTGTAAACCCAACAAAAAATGGTGTGCGACAATGAAAATAATTAGAGTTACAACAATGAGTGTAATATTGAAAACAATCAAAAGTGAATAATGAATGGAAAACCCTTCTATTTGTAATAAAATATTGAGTTATCCTCAAATAATGAGAAATAATAAAATATTATTAACCCCATTCTTGGCATAACCACTTGCAATATTTTATTATATTTGATTAGGAGGGAAAAAGTAGTTAAAGTTTTATTTATAAATAATAATAAATAAATATTTTTTATTATCTCAAGAAATTGGTTAAGGAATAATAAACAAATAATGATTTATTTAATTATTCTTAAGGGATTTAGTCAAATTTGACAAGGAATAATAATTAATTAGTGATTAAGTAATTATTCCTAGAGAAAAATAAGATAGTTAATAATTTATCTATTGATTTTTCATAATTGGATCAAATATGACAAGGGATAATAATTGAAAAATAGTTTAATTAATTATTCCTAGAATAAAATCAAATAAATAGTGATTTATTTAATTATTCTTGATGGGTTTAAGTATAAATTACTTAACAAAGGTGGTTTATTAAGTAATTTCTCACAGTGACAATAATTTTACTATGGTGAAATTGGCTTTACATGGTGTACTTCAATCCATCTAGTAAATTAGGGTAGATGATCAATTCTTTGGTGATAACATCCATTGTCATAGCCAGCTTGACTTATGCAGGAGCAACAAGATCAGATGTTCAGTACTTGATGACCGAGAATGAGCAACTAACAAATAACTTGGAGACTGCTAGACAAGAGGAAAAGAAACTCCAAGCAACATCACAAAATGCAGTTTTCGCATTGGGGGAGATGAGGACAACAATACTTTCTTAAGTATCAACACTTGGAGAAACCAATGCAGAAGATGTATGATGTATTTTCACCATACATAAAGCAGTTGTCTGTTTTGATGGCCTACAAGAATGGACAAAAGATTTTGTTAAAACTCTCAGAAACATACATGCTGCCATTGCCTATGTACAAGAGTGGACAATGTGGTTCAAAGGGAGCCTGTTTGACTTAGTTAAGTAGATGAAGCCACATGCAGATCTAGAGAAAGAAAAGGTCTGAATGTTGATTCAAAAAAATGAGCATCTAACCTCATTCACCATTAGCACATAGGCCTCATATGTGTAGTTGTACAGTATTTTACATGTCTTGGTGAGAACAAACTAAATCCCATCAATGGATTCCCTCACAAATGCTAAAGCCAAGAACTAAGACTGGCATGAGGTAAAATGGTACTTGGAGTAGCTAAGACAAGAAACCAAGAAACCACTAGGGAAGACTTGGAACTAAATGCACATGACATGCAAAAGTTCATCGGTGGTCCTGTCAAGGTGAAGACAATGTTTCTCATGCTTTAGAATGAGTTGGATACAGGTTCCAATATGTTGTACTCAGATGCCATGGAGGCTAGAGTAAACTTTGAGAAAGACCTTGTTAAGTAGTTTGGGGACACAATCACACAGTACTGAGCTTCACACCAATATGTGACTGAGAAATAATAAGTTGAGGTTATTGAGCTGGACTTCTCCGAAAATTGAGAATCATAGTGGTATGTCTTGTTACGTTGTTTGTACCCTATTTTGTCTTATATGGGTACATGTGGAAAATGTATTATTATTTGTAATTATGTTGTAAGTGAAATCCCAAGTGCCAATATTGGAATATGAAAAGTCACCATGTAATTTAATGTGTCATTTTGTGAAGAAGTTGAAGAGTCATGAGGGTAGTCCAAAAGTCACAAAGGGGAGTTGACGAGTAGTAGTATTGCAGCAAGAATGCTACAACTCCTGGGGCTAAGAACCTTACTTCATCAACACAGGGTTCGTACAAACTTGGAGGTGGTAGTGTTGTATACATAGTAGATGCAATGGTGTACTCTTGTTACTTTTCAACTGGGGCGATAGAATGCTAGGGTTTCTCAAACCAGCCTTCTATTGACTAGAAGAAGTCTGACTACCAAATGAAGAAGGCAAAACTACCCTAGATGAATGAAAAGGAATGTTTCCTACTTTAAGGAATGAAATACTAAATTGGAAGATGTTATAAAGTGACATGAAATAATCTAGCTACACATTTACACATTTTGTTTACACAATAAACCTAGCTTAACCTAGTTTATAACATGTGATGATCTGGAATAATTGATCATGGAATCTAATCTAGGAAGTATTATGACTGATGCATGCATGTGTTAATTTAGGAATTGTAGAAAATTCCTTTTTTTTGATGTTTTAATTTTATGAATTCAAATGCTAATTTTCACTTTTTCTTTGGTAGGGGAGACAGGTATGGACTAGTATCAAGGATATGCAAGCCAAGTGGAGGCCTAATCTAAGCTCAGATGACAAATTTTGCTAATTTAAGGCTTAAAATAGGCTGCTATAGGGTTTCCAGTAGTACTACTATAGGATGTCATGGTTCTACTATAGGATGTCCTATTTTACTATAGGAAACATGCCAAAATCTTAAGAGATGGTAGGAAAAGTAGAATGAAGTGTGGAAAAGGTATCTGATGGAGAAATAAGGCATGAAGGGGGTGAACACTATCCAAGGCTCAATCATATGCTTCACGATGGTTGGATTTTCTCAATGGAAATGGAAATTTTGCTTACAAAACAAGAATTTAGATTTTGGGTTTAGTGGACTTTGGAAACATGGGTGGATAGTACTTGGATGGGGCGAATGGGATGATGTCTCCCTGCAAATTAGAAGCTCCTGCAACAACATACACTCTTGTCTTCATTTATGCAAAAATTCATCTATACATGGAAAATATTCATTGCATGAAGGAAAACAAAGTTATTATTAGTTAATGGCTAAGTTCACGAATGGGAGTGTTTTGAAATCATAGAAAAGCTTAAGAGATAAAAATGGAAATTGAAATTAATCCTAAGAAGCTCAAAGACAATGACCTATTCATCAAGAAACCCTAGATCATGTAGTAAAACAAGAAATATGTTTTTGGGCTAGATGAATGGAACCCTCAAATCATGATCCCATAAGGGAGATGAGGTGAAAGCCACTTTGACAACTTTTCTAGAGTGTCCATTTTTACTAAGCTACCACTAATCTAACTACCCATAAATGGAAGAAAACTAATTAATCATCCAAATACTTGCAGATTAACAAAACCAAAATCACTTCAACAGCTAACTATGAATATAATCTAAGCATACATGTACAAAAAGAGGAACTTATGCTATTAGGGTTGGGCCATAACCCAAGATATTCCTCCTTTTGAATCAACTCAGTGCTGGATCAATGGATTTCTCCTCATTTTCATTAAAATATCAAAAATACATAATATTAATCAATCACAATGTCTTAGCTCAAAAATGCCTCTTGGCTACTACAAAGAGAGTTGAATCCTAATGAGGCTCCGAGCCTTATTATTTATGCAACTGAAGCTACAAACGACTTCCTTAAATTTAGGGAGGCTTGGCTCCCAACTCGAGATCAACTGGTCTTCAACTATTGCTGGCTTGGATACCAATGACCTTAATGGATCTACTACTTTTAACTCTGAGATGATGAGATCTGGTGGAGGAATCTTTGAGTAAGTGAGAAGTTAACGAGGGAGATATAGTCTCCTAAAATCCATCTTACTTGTCTACTTCAAGTTCCTGCACTCTAATTAGCCAAAATTTGCTCCAAAACTGATCTGTAGATGAATGTTAGTTTTGTTGTGCTAATTTCAACTTTAAACAAATTCTTGTCAATTGCTTCATGTGCATAGGTTCCCTTATGGTGTTTGGGATTCAAAACAGGTAGATTTATATCAAGTTTTTTTTAATAATCATGAGAAGAATAGAATGAAAGACAAGTGTTGAACATCAGCAAGTAAATGAACAACAAAAACATCAAGAATAACACTTAACACAATCTTTTGATAAAGGATTTCACCCCTCTTGGGCTACATCTCCTTGGTCCAACTTTTATGGCTTGGGCCTCTGTATTTTCTCAAAATGGAAAAAAGTATAGTTTAAAATGCTCTATAACTCATGAAAACTACTTCAATGGACTCAAATCATGCAAGAACCACAAAGATGGTTCTCCAAACTCTACAAATGGACCACAGTTGTTCTGGGCTTGACCTCCTCTCCTGGTGGCCCTAGGCTTCCTTAAGATTCAAGATGGAAAAATCACATACTGAAGTGCCTCTCTACATATTCAACCTATTCCATTGTGTTAAAAACGTCAAAATTAGCTGGGAACACCTTTTCCAGAGCCTCATTTGGTCCAATTTTTCCCAAGTTTTGAGAGAAACTATTTTCTCCTAGTAAACCTCCACTAAATCTGGAGGAACTCTAGTTAGTTTCGCTAAAATTGGTGGAAGGGATGAAATTGGTGCTCCAACCAAATCTCCACAAAATCTAATTGTGATTTTGATTAACACTAAGTGAGATTAATTAACTCTTAAATGCGGATTAACTGGCAGTTAAATGTGGATTAGTGAGCAAAAATTGTGCAGTTAGTTAACTGTTGACCTAGTGGTTTGAAGGATGGTGGAAGGTTCAGGTTTATAACCTTAGCCACTAGTCTTTTAACTGTAACCATAGCCATTTGAGGTTTGGTGTGTACACATGGAGGGTCGGCCCATGAGCTGGCCCTCCAAACCCCCAATCACATATGGTAACACTTTAAATAGATGCAAAAATTATTAAGGTTAAGAACCAAATGGTTAGTGGAGATGGTATGTCATGTGGACTATAGAGAGGATGTCACAGGGTTGAACCCCGGTGCCTCCATAAAATTTTACATTGCACCATAATTCTACCAGTCCTTTGGGGAGGGACACGTGGTAGCCTTCGGGCTTGCCATTGTCCCCTCCTCATTGGACTACCTTCAACCCAATGAAATATCGCCACATCACCACACTTGCAACCAACCACAATGCAACACTTGTCATAACCTAGTTGGACGATTGACCAAAGTTGACCCTGCGTAGTCACCTACCACGTCAGCAGTACAGATTGCTGACTGTGAAGTGACTTGGCATTTTTTTTCGCAAAATTTCTTATGTTTGGCAAAGCGGTTAGTAGGCTCTATCTTCCTCATGTGAACTCCATTTTGAACGAAACATGTTGTGTTGGGATCATTTTCCCAAAACGGACACAGTCATTCAAGTTTTGAACAATTCTGAGAACTTTTATTTTTGAGCTAATGTTTGCCCCTAATCCAGATTCCAATCACTCCTTCCCACTTATAGGCTTTTAGACCCACAAAATCTGGTTATTTGATGAGAGTTGAATACTCTTCTCCTTCCTATGTTTTATCAATTGATTATACTTGAAAAGTCTCCATGACAACCACTTGGGTATGTTGACTTGCCTTGCCTTCCAAATGGCTATGTCCCTTAACCACTGTTCTCCTTTTGCTACTGAGCCAATCCAATACTTGATAGACACTTTCTGGCTGCAAAATACCTTTTCTATACCACATTGATCCATCTATTCTTGGAAAAATGATACAATTTGATAGCCCTCCCACTGAGAATCTTGGCGTTAACACATATAATGGTTACAATGGCTGCAAATTTCTAGCATCTCATCCACTTTCACTTCTTGCCTCTATCATCCTCTAGTTCAACATTCTACTCATGTCATGATTTGAGACAGAAAGCTAATCACGATCATCTTGCTCAAGAATGGACATTCCAAAATCCTATGGCATCTTGTTACAAATACAACCATTAAATGGAAAACCACATTATGCAAAAAATTCAAATTGACAAGCTCTTATTTTTCTCCTTCAAAGCAACAATTGTCACATCATGTAACATCACCATGTACTCTTTCATCTTCGTGTACAAACCATCAACTAACACAAGTTGACAAAACATAATTGAATAAATGTAATTTGAAAAAACATACTTCTTCAAGCAATTGACTTGACTTGAGAGCCAAACATAAGCATGTAGAACAACTTGACAATTCTTTGCATAAACAACAAGAATTTCACATCTCATGCAGTAATACGTCAACATATCCCTGTCATCTTTGGAGATAAAATAACTCTTCCAAGTCGACATGAAATACATGTGACAACAATTGACACAAGTTGACACTCATGCATGTATCCAAATACAATGGAACTAGCAACAATTCCATTGCTCACACACACAAACAATCATGTATGTGTAAAACTCTTCAACTCTCCCTCAAGTATAATCACAAGTACAATAAGACCAAAAACATGTATGGGTACATAAAGAGCTGAATTGACAAATTTTGTGCAAACGAAGTGAGTAACATACCCCACTTTCACACACCTTCCTCACAAATATTTGCAACATTAAGAATGCATTCAAAACAAATGCACTCACATACAAATTTGTAATCACAAATTTCCTTCTTTGTTGCATTTAAGCGAGTCAAACAAAACTCCACTTTAAACATCATGCATCATACAAGTTGTAGCATACTTTCAATAGAAAAGTAATGCATTCAAATAACAATAAATGCATCATCAAGGCAATATTTGCATCAATTATCAGAAGAAATGCAATGCCTTAATTGGTTAAGAAATCTAACCATGTCTTTCCAAACCATTTCAATGGCTCTTCTTTCAGGTGCACTTCATCATGTGTATCATCCTAACCCACATCAATTATGGAATCCTCTTTTCCATTCTTGCTAACATCTCTCTCCACCTTCTTCAAATGTTGTGGATGACTTGTTGGATGCAAAGTCCAACAATTGTCTACAAGATGATCCTACTTATGGCAATGAGTGAAAAATAATTTCATCTTCTTTGCAATATGATTTCCATTGTCCAATGGACCTCTGGCTTTCTACCTCTTTTTCTTTGAAAGTTTCCTGTATGTGGCCATTTTCTTCCAACATATTGAAACATTAAGGTTATTCAAACCACAAAAAGAACATGTAAATTCTCTCCAATTCTTATGTGAATATTTACCATGTTTATCATAATTAAAAGAATTTTGATTAAAGGCAAATTTATACCTTGCATATTCACCTTTGTCACCTTCTTGAGGAGGTGAATTTGATGAGGTGTTAGCTTTCCTCGGGATACCAACAATGGTTTCAATGTCCTTAGAGCTTTCAACATCCTCTTGTTTTCCATTTCCACTAGTTGCAGGCTTATGAGCATCTTCTTGCAAAGTGGGTATAAAACTTTTGCATTCCTCATGAACACAAACTTCACAATCTTGAGGTAATGAACAAGTAATGAAATTCATTCTTGGAACACCTTCATGTGCCTCCTTGGCTTTGGATCATTCTCCATTATATTGTCCACAACCAAGACCCAAATACCTAGGCCTTTCCTTGACAACAATTGGCTCAACTATGCCTTGTGCATGTGTGCCTAACCCTTTACCTTCATAGCCCACCTTCATTAATAATTTGGCCCCTATTCCTCTAGTGTGTCTTTAAAAAGAACCAGAACATTCATTTTGACAGGAAATTGAAGATAAAATTGAATTTCCTACCTCATGTTCATGCACATACTTGGCTAGGGTTTCCTTGGCATCATAGACTAAAATCTCCATCTCATGTATCTTTTCAAGAAGCTCTTGGTTCTCCTCCTTCATGGCCATCAAATCCTCTTGAAGTATATTGTTCTCCTTCCTATATTCAATAATATCTTGCACCATATCTCTCATGATGAAAAACTCCTCATCAAAGAATCTTGCTAAGGAAGAGAGATTAGAGACATCACTTGTTGAAGATGTCATCACATAAACTTGCACACATTTAATTCTCCTGGCAAAAATATCAAGCAATCAAGCAAATAAACCTTTCCTCTGATACCAACTCAATCTGTAGCTGAATGTTAGCTTGTTTGTGCTAATTTCAAGTTCATATCTATAAACAAATGCTTGTAAATTGCTTCATGTGCATAGGTTCCCTTATGGTGTTTGGGATTCAAAACAGGTATATTTATATCAGGTTTTATGATAGAATCATTAGAAGAATAGCATGAAAGAAAATTTTTGAATAGAAACAAGTAAATGAACAAAAAAACCATCAAAAAGAACACTTAACACAATGTTTTGATAAAGGAGTTCACCCGTCTTGGGCTACATCTCCTTGGTCCAGCTTCCATGGCTTGGGACTCTATATTTTCTCAAAATGGAAAAAATTATAGTTTACAATGCTTTATAACTTCTGAAACCTACTTCAATGGACTCAGAGCATGTAAAAACCCCAAATATGACTCTCCAAACTCTACAAATACACCATAGTTATTCTGGGCTTGACCTTCTCTCCTAGTGGCCCTAGGCTTCCTTAAGCTTCAACGTGGAAAAATCACGTATATAAGTGCCTCTCTGCCTCTATAACCTATTCCATTGTGTTTAGAATGTTCAAATTATCTAGGAACATCTTTTCCTAAACCTCATTTGGTCGAATTTTGCCCAAATTATGAGAGAAACTATTTTCTCCTAGTAAACCTCCACTAAAAGTGGGGGAACTCCAGTTAGTTCTGCTAAAATTGGTGGAAGGGCCAAAATTGGTTGTACTGCTAAATCTCTGCCAAATTTAACTATGAGTTTAATTAATGGTAAGCGAAATTAATTAACTCTTAACTATGGATTAACTGGTAGCTAAATGTGGATTAGTGCTCAAAAACCAAGCGGTTAGTTAACTGTTGACCTAACAGTTTGAAGGATGGAAGACACATGTGATGGTAGAAGGTTCGGGTTTATGTAATGTTAGCCACTATTTTGTTAACCATAATTGCAACCGGTTGAGGTTTGGTGTGTTCACGTGGTGGGTTGGCTCGCAATCTGGCCCTCCTAACCCCCAATCCGCATATGGTTACACTTTAAATATATGCAAAAACTGTTAAGGTTAGGAACCAAATGGTTAGCGGAGATGGTATGTTGTGTGGACTATGGAGATGAGGTTACGGGGTCAAACCCTGGTGCCTCCATAAAATTTTACACTACACCATAATGCCACCAATGCTTTGGGAAGAGACACGTGGTGGCCTCTAGATTTTCCACTTGTCCCCTCCTCATTGGACCACCTTCAACCCAATGAAATCTTGCCATGTCACCACACCTGCAACCAACGACAATGTGACACTTGTCACGATGTGGTTGGGCCGTTGGCCAAAGTTGAACCTGCCTAGTAACCTGCCACGTCAGAAGTATCACCACTAACTGTGCAGTGACTAGGCATTTGTTTTTTGCAAAATTTCTTCTATTTGGTAAAGAGGTCAATGGGCTCTATCTTCCTCATATGAACTTCATTTTGAACTAAACGGGTTGCATTGGGATCATTTTTCTGAGACAAACATGATTGTTTAGGATTCAAACAATTTCACGCACTTTGATTTTCGAGCCAATGTTTGCCCCGAATCCAGATTCCGATAAAAAAACTACAATTAATGCACATTAGACCACAAGGTGTGGCATATCATCTTTACCCTTCTCACTAAGAAAAATATAACAAAACATGTAAGGAAATTTGAGAAAACTTGATTTTAATAAACTGGAGAATGGCACTAAGGTCCATATAATTTACCCATTGATGAGCCTCATCAACACGCCCCTAATGAAAGTGTTTCTCATCCTCTGAGAAACTCAATCTATGTCCATGTCTTTCATTACTTTGGTGGCCTCCCTAACATTATAGGCTTATGTTGTTGTATCCTCCTCTTGTGGATAAAATCCTACCTACTTCTCTATTTCCTCCCACTGGTTTCTTTCTTCTTCTTCCTTTCTTCCTCCTAACATACCAAAGAGCAATGGTGGAATGACCTTAAAGCCAAATGAGTTGTCTTTGAGTCTCTACAGTGCCTTCTTATACAGTGGGGTCCTTTCTAGTGCATCCCTCATTCTTTCAAGGGAATGATATTCCATGATATTTAGGTTGTAGGGTAAGGTGTTCCATATCCTTTGGCATGCTTTCTAGCTTTCATCCCCTAGAAATCTCAAAGTGTCCTCAAAATGAGTGGTTGTTTGTTCTTTTGTATCTAAGTATCTTGGTGTAAGTTGGGGATCATTGGCCATGAAGTTGTGGGTGCTAATGACAACCATAGAATTTCCTTGTTCTGTTATGATGTAAAGGGGCTCTATTTATTCTCTTTGTAATACTCTGTTTACTTCCTTAGCCATGGCCTCCTCATGACTCATCCATGATGCCAAGTCCATCAGTTGTAAGTCCCCTAGCTTTGGATTGGATTCCCACACATTCAAATATGATAAAGCTAAGTTATGTAGGTAGAATTCAGATATCTTGGCCCTATCCTCCAGGGTGCTTTGGTCACAGAGCTCAACGAACTTCCTATAGTCTTGGAAATGTATAGTGCCTCATTGTTCTAGTATTTTTATCTGAAATTTCAACCATTTTTCTTTGACGTATAAGGAATATGACTTTGCTGGCATCCTTCATTGGAGTGCCTCCATGGAGAGACTTGCCATAGCTTCCAATTGGCTATATTTTTCCTGTACTTGCCTCCTCAGTCATGTGTTCTCATCCTCTAGTTGAGGTTTCATATCTTTTTCCCCATCTCTTATCCTACTTAACTCTCTGCCCATCTCTAGCAGCTTCTCCTCCATATGACCCAAATCCCCTACAATTTTTGATTTATAAATTTACATCCATTAATGTGTCCTTTCTCTCTTCTTTTCAAGCTCAAATAATAGAGGGATTGAAATTTTTTGTGGTGGTACTCTTCCTCCCTCAGTGAATATGTAATAAGAGCTAAGATTTGGTTGTGGCTAGGTTCCTGTAGCTCCTGGGACTTTCCCTTTACTATATTTGAAGTATTTGTCTCCCCTGTGCTTTTGTTGCTACTTCCACTCCTTCCTTTTGTCCCTGCTATCTTTCCTGCTTCTATTTCTATGTTTCATATAGTTTTGATAGAGTTTCCTGTAGGAGGCATTTTCCTTTTTGGAAAGAGGTCAAAGTTTCTTTAATTCATTTTGCTAAGGTTGACCTAGTGATAGGCCTCTTAACATAGGTGATTGGTGACCTTGGGGAAGCCTATTTTGATGTGCCCTCTTCACTTCTCATTCCTAGAGGGACTAAGTTTTCTTACTCCCTTGGTGAGTCCTCAATGATTATAGGAGTCTTGGTAGGTGCTTGAGGTCTCCCTTGTTTTATCCTGGTGCTCCTCCTTGTTCTGAAGTATAGGGGAGTCTGCCTCTACCTCTTTCCTGTTGATTTTATAGGTGTACTTAGAGCAGTCAAGGAAGTAGCTACCTCCTTCTCTATGGGCTCAAGAGACACTCTTGGGGATTCCTATCCTTCCTTTCTACGTATTTTAGGACTTGATCCATCCTTTTTTGCTTCTTCCCTGCTATCCTTTCCATCCTCTATCTTATTTATTTTTGTCTCCTCTTCTTCCTCTAGTTTTTCTCCTTCTTCCCCATGCTCCTCTTTTTCAGGTTGTTCTTCCTCTTCTTTAGATTCTTCTTTACCTTCTCCTTTTTGGTCTTCTTCCTCTTCCTCACCACTATAATTAGGGTCTCTTTCATTCTCAATGTCTTGAATTACATATTCTTTGTTCATGCCTGCAAATGTTGACCACACAATAGGGATTCTTAATTGGTTTAGGGTATCTTCTAGTATGAGCTTGATAAGTCCATGATGTACTAGTTATTGATGCTTCCATTCTTGTACTTTGATTCTCATATCTATCATTGATTGCAACAAAAGTTAGGGCACACTTAGTCTTCTGTGAGGAGGTAACTCTTTTCCAAATCTCATTTCATGGAGGATCCTAAACTGGTAACCATAGACTATCTTGAGCCTTCCCTCACAAGAAATATACTTGAGAATGTGATATCTTATTTCATCCCAAGGATATGGAATTATCTCCCTTCTAATCCCATTTTTTTTCGCAATTGGTGTTAGGAAACCAACTCACAAAAAGATAGAAATGATAGATCAACGCCTTAGAATCTAGCCTCTTCGAGGGGGCAACCTCCTTTACATTACACAAATGAAAAATTATTGGATGATACAAATGACTAAACATCCCCTCTATATATAGGAGTCTAAGGGGTCACAATATAATCAAGGCGACATAACAGTAATAACATGAGGGCACAAAAATAACAATAGTGGGTTTCTATGGGGCATACTAATAACAATATGGGGACAATCGGGGCACAATAATAGCAATAAGGGATTTGATGACAATAGTAATGGAGGAATCACTAGTATTATAGGGACCTAACATGCCCCTCTCTTTTCAAAAATCATTTTCCTCAATTTTTAAGTAGTTCTCGATGCTTCTGTATAAAAGTCTCATCCTCCCATGTGGAATCTTCAGTGGATAAGTTCTTCCACTTGATGAGATACTCCAAAATTGATCGATTTCGTAGCTATTGAGCTCTTGTTTTTGTGACTGCTTCTAGTTCCAATATGATTTTTCCTTCCTCGTCAAGTTTTGGCAATATTGTTTGAATTGGGAACTTGTCACCTATAACCTTCTTTAAACATGAAACATGGAAACTGGGTGCACTCGGGAAGCTGCAAGAACCTCCAATTTGTATGCCACAATACCAATCTTTTGCAACTCCTTGTATGGACCATAATAATTTGGTGATAATTTATTATCCTTCTTAGCTTTCTCGAGAGACATTTTTTTATATGGTTGTAGTAGTAGGAATATCCAGTCACCTACATCAAAACTTATTTCACTGCGATGTTGATCTGCCTGTTGTTTCAATCTATTCTGCGCCAACATGAGGTTATCCTTTAAGAGTTGGAGAACTTGTTGTTGATGCTCGATGTGATGTTCCACAGCTTGAACCTTAGAATTTTCTCTTAAATATGATGTGATGGATGGTGGATGATATCCATAAAGTGATATAAATGGGGTCATTTTTGTTGTAGTATGGAAGGAAGTGTTATACCACCATTCATCCAGAGGCAACCATTTGATCCATTGTGTCTATTTATCAGATACAAAGCAATGAAGATATCCTTCCAAAAATTTGTTTACTATCTCAGTTTTCTGATCAGATTGAGGATGATAAGATGAGCTATGAGCTAACTAAGTACCGAGACAAGAAAATAATTTTGTCCAAAAATTTCCAATGAAAATGGGATCTTTGTCACTTACAATAATCTTTGGGTTTCCATGTAGCTTTTGAATTGTTTCCAGAAATGTAG